>JADLZK010001851.1:0-211815 GCA_015847255.1 Hyparrhenia diplandra | reverse complement strand
TCCTAATCTGAGAGTGGATCAGCCGAACGCACTTGAGTTCACACAATCCTGTCGTCAGCTGTAATTGTAACAGTTTTAATAGAGTACCACGAGAATTTTATGATATTATAAAAACTAATATTGTGTACTCCTACCTTTTTAAAAACATAAAACGTTTTTTAAGATAAGTTTATGATATTATAAACACATACCACCCAGTCTATTTCTTCGTCAGAAAATGGGTTGCAAGAACATCTAGACCATCCACTAGTGTAACCATCGTACTCTCAAGACTGCACCTCCACCCCATGGTGTCTGTGGCTGAGGAAGAGTTCATCATTTGGTGCCTTCGTGTCAGGAAAAGCATCCCCAAAGGTGGTCTAAAAGGGTTCGATTCATTGTTCTTCCTTATGGGTTGGCGGCTTTGGAAGGGAAAGGCAGCGGACTTTTGGCCGGGGAAGCCGACCAGCCAGCTGGAGCTGGTTCGCGAGCATGAAGAGCGAGGCGGGCCTGCAGTGTAGCGGGGCAACAGGCGCCTTGTTGAGCTGCTGGCCTGGGCAGACGTTTAGGCTACTAGTTCTCTTCTCTTTAAAATAGTGCAAATTCATTGCCATATAATCCTCAGACTTGTATCCAGTAGACGTAGGTCACCTCGGTAACTTCGACACATTACTCTTTGTATATTTGTTTGAACTTTACCCTGCTTAATGAAAAACGCGTAACGGCGTGGTCTCTAAAAAATCCACTAGTGTAACCATACTGCTTAGGTCGGAGCATGATATAGGATTCGAAGTGGTACCCGTACGATTTCTGAAGGAAGACCACAATAGGCCAGCCTTACTTTTCGTGGTCCTATCCAGACTCCATTGTCATTCATAATTTGGGATACTGCATTCCTGAGGTTACTTTCAGGATTGAAGAGTCCCCTTCTATCCACTAATAATGAATAAGAAAACCGATCACCTAGTTGCAATTATTGATCAGTTGGCTCAGATTTGAGAGATGTTTGCTCCAGTTCTTTAAAGTATTCTTTGGATCTTAGTGGGTCTTGTTTTAAATCATTAATTTGTTTTATTATAATAACATAAAGCTGAAATTCAAATATGATTGGGATGCCCTTTTAGGGGATGTTTGATTATCAGCCAAACATTGTCATACCAGCTGTGTGGTGTCGCCACACTTTGTGGCCTTCTCAAAATGGCTGCCACACCTTTGGCGAAAATTTACCACTGGAGAATCTGTGGCAAGCACACTTACATGCACAACCAAACGTCCTCCATTCCATACGTGGCGAGCTAAAGTTAGGCATGGCAACTTGTGGCGGTGAACCTAGTTTGAAAAATGTTACTGCCTACTGTGATGGTGAGCAATTTTATTTCATATATCTAGCATGCATGCTTCTCGTTTACTCGGCCACAATAACCGTACTTTGCTTTTTATTTTATCTATTCTAAAAAAACCATGCTTGCTTTGGATTAATACTCCATGCTAATAATAGAATGGATGAAAACGGACAGGGTATTATGGTCGGGAAGGAGGCCGCAGAATTGGTAAGCAGCGCGTGCGATCTCCTCGTGCATCCACGCCTTCTCTAGCCTCACAAATGGAAAACCTACCTCTCTCTCCTCTCTTCCCCACAAGGGATTTCGGTTCCACTTCCTTCCGGCTCGCCCCTCCTCGGCGGACGCTGCCGGCCGCCGGCGCCATCTCCACACGCACGGACGTTAGATCTCGGTAATCATATCGGTTCTTGGACCCAATCGAATTTCCCGTGGTCATCGGTTCGGTTCCTGTGACTAATCCGCCGTTGTGACGCTGCTTTTTACCTTTCAGCGTGCATTTGCAGGGTGGTGGCAATGCGTGGCTCGTCGCGCCGCTGCTGTATCATCTGAACAGAGAAGAAGGCGACCGGATCCTGAAGCAAAGGCAGGTGGTGGCATCCTGCTGTATCAGTGTTATTATCTGCCCCTACTTTCCCATTTTGGTGCTCTAGTGGAATCGAAAACGATACCTGTACTTTCTCTTTAGCGATCCCTGTAGTTATTCGCAAGCCCATCTAACAAAATGCTATAGCATACTCCCATTGCCACTATAGCTACCATAGATGGTCACCAAAAACGCAAAAAAATACAATGATAAGCTCTTGCGCAGTTATCAGGTTGTCCTTATTTTGGCTGAAATGATGAATTGCAGTCAATGCCATCTACTAATGCGTCGTCACATCCCCAATTTAATTATTATACTGGTTTGTTTATCTTTTACAGTTGAACCATGACTGAATTACCAAACAAGAGGGCTATTGTGGAAAGTGGGGATGGAGGTCCCCTTGCTATATTTATTGCAAATGGTGACGATTTGGGACCCATCATTCGTCACTCGTTTGACTCTGGGAAACCCGAAGCGCTCATGCAGAACCTTAGAAGCATTGTCAAGAAGAAGGAAGTTGAGATCGAAGAGCTGTGCAGACTCCACTATGAGGATTTCATTCTTGCTGTCGACGAGCTACGTGGTGTGTTAGTCGATGCTGATGAGTTAAAGGGCATGCTATCTGGCGAGAATTCACACCTGCAAGAGGCATCTACTCACCAACTGCTGAAGCTTGATGAACTTCTTGAGCTATATTCTGTCAAGAAAAACGTCGGGGAGGCCTTAACAACGCTCAAGATATGTGTCGAGGTCTTCAGCTTGTGCATGACATGCAACAATTATATTGCTGAAGCTAAGTTTCATCCTGCGCTTAAGACACTGGACCTGATTCAGAAAGGCTACCTGCGAAATATTCCTCTCAAGCTTCTTAAGAAGGTGGTGGCGAGACAGATACCATTGATAAAGCTGCACATAGAGAAGAAAGTCTGTAGTGAGTTCAATGATTGGCTTGTTCATATTAGAAGAATGGCCAAACAGATTGGCCAGGCCTCCATAAGCCAGGCGTCGATAGCTCGCCAAAGGGATGAGGAAATGCGCGTCCGACAGAGGGAAGCTGAAGGGCATAGCCATGCTGGACCAGATGAGCATCTGTATACCTTGGAACTGGAGAACACAGAAGAGGAATCGGCACTACATTTTGATATGACACCAGTTTATCGGGCACATCACATGCACACATGTCTTGGTATTGGGGAGAAGTTCAGAGACTATTACTATAAGAACAGGCTCATGCAGCTCAACTTGGACATGCAAATTTCCACTTCACAGCCCTTCTTGGAGTCCCATCAACCCTTTCTTGCTCAGGTAGCTGGATTTTTTATAGTTGAAAAATGTGTTCTTCGAACTGCAGATGGATTGTTGTCAGAGAGTCAAGTGGAGACAACATGGGAGACAGCTATTGGCAAGATAACATCTATACTTGAGGAACAGTTCGCTCGCATGCGTACAGCCAGCCACTTCCTTCTCATAAAAGACTATGTCACTCTTCTGGGCGCAGCTGTGAACAAAATACGGTTATCAAATCACACAGTTGATTGAAGTTCTTGAGAAAAGTAGGGACAAATACCACCAGTTGCTTCTTCTTGAATGCCGGAAGCAGATAGACGACATCCTTACTAATGACTCGTATGAGCAGATGGTTATAAAGAAGGAATATGAGTATAACATGAATGTGACAGCATTTCATCTGGAACACGATGATGCAATCCCTGATTTCCCATATGTGACATTATTCTCCTCTTCTGTTCCAGATGTTTGTCGCATCGTCCGGTCCTTCATCGAAGATTCTGTTAGCTACTTGTCATACGGTGGTCTCAATGACATCTATAATGTGGTGAAAGCATTCCTAGATAGGTTGCTGATTGAGGTACTGAATGACAGTCTTTTGAACATGATATATGCTCGTTCGCTGGGCATGTCACAGATGATGCAGCTTGCTGGAAATATATCAGTTCTTGAGCAAGCATGTGGTATGTTTCTGTTGCACTCAGCTCAACTGTGCGGCATTCCAAAGCGTGTTGCTGAGAAGTCCCATTCTGGTTTGACTGCTCGAGCAGTCCTGAAAGCCTCGCAAAATGCAGTGTATAATGCACTAATAAACCTGACCAATTTCAAGGTTGATGAGTTCATGGTGCTCCTGGAAGAGGTCAACTGGATAGCAGAAGAAGCCCCCGACAATTCAAATGACTACGTGAATGAGGTTATGATCTATCTTGAAACATTAGTATCGACAGCACAGGAGATTCTACCATTGGAAGCTCTATACAAGGTGGTTTCTGGTGCAATGAGCCACATCTCAGACTCTATAATGACCACACTTCTAAATGATGGTGTGAAAAGATTCACTGTCAATGCAGTTTTAGGAATTGATATTGACTTGAAGATGCTGGAAGCATTTGCAGATGAGAAATTTGACAGCACGGGGTTGTCAGATTTGGGGAAGGAAACAACTTTCAGAGATTGTTTAGTTGAAATTAGGCAGCTCGTAAATCTCCTGCTCAGTAGCCAGCCTGAGAATTTTATGAATCCGGTGATCAGGCAGAGAAACTACGGATCACTGGACTTCAAGAAGTTGTCCATCATTTGTGACAAGTACAAGGATACTGCAGATACTCTGTTTGGAAGTCTTGCAAACCGTAATGCCCAGCAGAGCGCCCGTAAGAAATCTTTGGACGTTTTGAAGAGAAGGCTCAAGGATTTTATTAGCTAAGGTTAAATTTGCTGCATTTGCAAATAAGTTGCTGTCACTAGGTAGGTTTTTAGAGCTCTTATTCAACTTCCCCGTTTACTTTCCTATGGATAAAGTACAATAGGTAGGTTGATTTGTCTATGTAGGTGAAGTGACGATAGTTAGTTAACTGTGGTAGTACTCCTAATTAAGGGGGTCATTCCTATAGCAGAAATGTTAAATGTCCAAACATATTTCTTGTTTATATACTGCAATAAGTCTGAACTGATTTCTTCATAAATGAAATAGAATCGGAGTTGATAAATTTTTGTCTACTATCATTCTTATCTCTGTCTGAAGCCTGAGCTATTGATGCCTTATTTGCATTTGTATCATGAACATGTTAGGTTGGAATCGGTGTGTTAATGATAAACATGTTCCAAATGATATTTTTGAATCTTAATACAAATAAAATTTGCAGCATTGGCAAAATCCCATTCCCTTGTAAATTGCAAATCGAAGCTTGCTGCCGTTCAGTCAGAATCTGCTGATGCAAGAAGCATTGGATCAGCGCTGTGCCTATACATAGGCAAAACATAAGTGCCCCACATTTTGAGGGGTCATTCCGTAAATAGTCTAACCATAAAAATAAGTGCATGGATCGAATATGGAACACTCTGCATACATAATCCCCATCTAACCTTCATGTGCCATGTATCGACTCTTGCTACTATCTTTGTCAGAGGGAGAGCAGCAGCAGCGTGAGCGACGCTGCCGATGCCCCCCGAGGCTCATGCGCGTGGGCGGTCACCAGAGCCGCCGGAGGCAAGACCGCCCGTCCGAACCAAGGCGCTGCACATTCGTATACCAGCACCGCCATGCTTCCGGTTCATGCGTTTGCATGGTTCTGATGGATCATTTCAAGGTTGCATCAGCGTTGGTCATCAGACATCAGTGAAAACCATGCATTTAGCCTCTTGTACAAATTCAGAAATTCCCCCAAAATTTCGTCTGTTGGTATGTACAAATTTTTGACGAGCCTCAGGTTCAGAATAAAGGAGCAAAAGACCTAGTCAAACTTTGATGGCACAGTAGCATTTCTTTTACTTTGATTGAGTCTTAGACGTTGTCTCATGCAATGTCACATGAGATTTTCGATGATGTGGATGAGAGAGGAGCGTGAGAGAAAGAGATGGTGGTTTCGTGAAGCTAATTGTGTTATGAGCAAGTATTTTAGGACCGTATAAGATAACTATTCACCATTGTACGATCTAATGTTGCCATGCAACTTAAATTTTCCTTTGTTGATTGCACAAACTAGAGATAATGAATTATATATTATAATCTAGAAAACAATTCATTGTATGAGATGATACTAATGTGTTTTTTCTGAGTATCTATAATGGCAACAAAGTAAATCCCTCTCAAGGCACTTTTTTCAGACTACTATGAGAGTACATATACAAAGTACCCTACCACCGTACATATAGAGGCATGAATTAGAATTTATAAAGAAATTTACTTGGGCCAAAACTTTGTGGCCCAAGCTCAACCACTGCCACTTGAACCACCCCGGCCAGAAAAGCAGAACGAAATCGCATCGCTGGGATACATAAACTTCCAAGAAGAGAGCGCCGCGCAAGGTGGCAGCAGCAGGCCCATTACCAACTGCCATCCAGCTAGGCTGACATCTCTTCTGGTGCAACAAATCAAGCAACACCACTCCATATAATCATCATCTCTTATCCCATTTCGTTTGAACTATCTTTACTATTTTCCGTCAAGATCATGAAGCTACGCCTTGTTTAGATGGCTAAAGTTTCTAACCTTTTTCCCACTTTCTCTCCATCACATCACATTAAATACACCAAAAGACATATATTTAGAGTATTAAATGTAGGTAAAAAAATAACTAATTACACAGTTTAGATGTACATTCATGAGGGCGATTCTTTTTGAGCCTAGTTACTCCATGGTAGTATGATATTTACCACTGACAAGCGAAACGTCTTCAGATTAATGCGATGTGACATTTGGTTCTAAATATTTGCCATCTAAACAAGGCCCTAATTTAATGACAGTCAGTGTATTTTTCTATAAGCTTGGTAGAAGTTAAAAGAAGCTTCATTTAGGATAAGATCGACCAAAGTGAACTACATTTGAACTGACGGTTTTTATCTATCTATCTACCCTCGCTAATGCACCAACCGTTGCGTTCAAAAATTATTCAAATAAACGATCCGGATTACTTTTAATCTTCTCTCTCATCACTTCGGACACCATCCGACGTCCCGGGATTAAGTGTATGGTCTTACTCCTAACGCTCGACAATACCTCGCGATTCAATTTCCTCCTGAATGGATGCACTCCTTCCTTTTGAGCGATCCTTCCTTTCCTACTATCCTTCCTTCCTTTCCTAATATTCTTCCTTTCCTCCTATGGATCCCGATGTAGACTCCGGTGGCCTTGTTGAATCCCAGGTGGTAGATCCGGCTCGAGGCCCAGTTGCCGACGGAGGAGTGGGCGACGAGGCGCGCACCGGAGCGCAGCGACTGCCCGACGAGTGCCACACCGACGACTGCCCACACCGACGACTGCCACACCGGAGCGTTTCGCGCGTCGAGCCACATCGCGCGGTTCAAGCCGAACAGGGGAAAGGACGCGACGGCGAGGCGAAGCCCCGCGCGGTTGCGGTCTTGGCGCGCGGCGGAGTCCCGCGCGGCGGCGGTCTTGGCGTGCGGCGGCGAGGCAGAGCCGACTGCGACTGGACTTGCCCGGTGGCGGTCTTGGCAAGCGGCATTGAGGCGGAGTCCCGCGAGGCAGAGCCACGCCGACTGCGACTGCACTTCCCCGGCGTCGGTCTTGGCGATTGCAATTCAATCAGGTACGTGATTAAACAATCATGCAAGTCTCCACATCTTGTGCCCACCTCTCGCCTCCTCCTGCGCTCTACGCCAAAGGGATCTGTTACAGCAGCTGCAGGGCCAAGGCATTGGTCACCGCTGCAGATGTCAAGGCGAGCACGACAACCACTCCCCATGAGGACCTTCAGGACGACCTAGGCTTCTTGAACATGAGGTTACGACTCTTCCTTC
The DNA here is from genome assembly GCA_015847255.1 of Hyparrhenia diplandra. NCBI lineage: Eukaryota > Viridiplantae > Streptophyta > Magnoliopsida > Poales > Poaceae > Hyparrhenia > Hyparrhenia diplandra. The sequence goes on along the minus strand of JADLZK010001851.1, from coordinate 204,147 downwards.
AATCCTCTCTGTTCATTCAGTTATGCTCATGATTAAGTTCATTCAGTCTGAAATTGATTGAGAAGGGTGACGCTTTCTAAAATCATGGCGCCCTGAAGGATGTAGACAGTCCCTACTTGGTTTTAACTATGTATAGACGTAAATAATTTTAAAAGAGATGCGCTGGTTTAAAATTTGGCATACTGTGGTATATGTGCAGGAATTGATAAATATTTTAAAGCTGAATCTGTTGGATAATTCTGAAGCAATTGCAAGAAATGCACCGGTTTAAAACCTTGGCATACTGTGGTATATGTGCAGAATTGATAAATATTGTGGAACTGATGAAAATACAAGGTTACTTCCCAAGCAGAAACTATGTTAGGTAATGTGTATGGCTCAAATTGTGCCATTGATCCATGTTTTTCAGTTCATTATATAAATGCTCTGTAGGCCATCTATAAAAACCTGATTTCTAACTACCATATTGTTTATTCAGAAATTGCTTTTAGAAGGTAGGAATAAGCAACTTTATCTCGCAGGCTGTGCTATTTTTGGGATGTGTTCCATCTAAATAGGATCATACCTTTATCTTTGTGCTTTTGGAGGAAATTGCCTGTTAAGATTGCTTGGGTGCTATCAACTGGTATATGAGTTGAGGCTCTAATTTAAAAGTCAGAACTATCATTCTTTTTTATCAAATTCAGTTCTGAAATAATATCTTCAAGTGCATGTTATACTATACCTGTTCAGTATGCTTGTGCCAATATGTTAAATATCCATGTATGTTTCCTATATTACTATGATTGTGTACTCCAAAGCTCGAAAAATGATTGTGTACTGCAGACCAGCATATGGGGTACGCATGCTGACGACAGTAACACCTACCTGGCAGGATTGTGCCTGTCTTAATTGTTGGGGACACTGATCCAGCTCTAATGAAGTAACTCCTGTTCATTTTACTCCATAGAATCAATCTGATCCCTTACGTGGTAAACATGAGTATCAGCTGCTTCGGTTCTTTACTTATGTTACTCTACTCCTGTTTTCTTCTTCATGAGCTTCATTTTCCTTATGAGATGAATCTGGCTTGTGTAGGATAGTTACAGAGTGGTGCAGATTGATCACGACGCCTTTGGTGCTGCCATCCTCATCAACCACAAGACAGAAAAAGTATGATGCGTTGGTTCCGGATTATATACATGATCATATACTCCAAAACCTCATTAAAGTCTTAAGGAGATTGCAAATTATATGGTTGAGGCAAGATATAACTTTATTATGTGTTTCTGGATTACATACATGGTCATATACAATTGTGTGAAACTTGAACTATGGAGAAAAAAATATTGTCGTCTGATTGTTTTCATGTGCATCACTAAAATGAAGTCATGGCATTAGCACAGACACTCTACTTTGATTTTAGAAGGTCAGCATTTTTCTCTCACAGGCTTCACTATTTTGGGATATGTTTCATCTAAATATTGGCTATTGAGATTGTCTGGGTGCTAGGTATTACAAGGACACGGTGCTTGATTCTTTTGGAATGACTTGAAAGTATAATCTGTTTTGTCAGCTCCACTTGGTAGCTGATTCTTACATTGGTTGGAACTATGTTTAGATTTTTGAAGAGGTGTGCAATGAAGAACCATGCGAATGAATGTTGGGCCTACTTAAGGTCTTAGACATAATGTAAATTAGATGGTTATTAAGGCGAGACGTGACTTTATTATGTCTTGTTAATTGTTATGCATAAGTGTTTTCGGATTATATATATGGGCATATACAATTGTGTGAAACTTGAATTAAACTATGAAAAAAAATATCGCCGTTTGGTTGTTTTTTTATGTGCGTTTCTGAAATAAAACCGTAGCGTTAGCACGGGCACTATACTAGTATTAGATATTAACATATTAGAGAGAGAGAGAGCAAAAGATATATAGTTTTAAATTATTATTAGGTCGTGCAAGAGTATAGTCGTAAGACTAGTATTTTAGATAATTGTGGATGATTCGTAAGAAGACTCACAGGCGTAGGTGTCAGAATATATAATTTCTCTGTTCGTTCGTGCTGTATCGGATCTGATGAGCTGAACCCGTATAGCTTCCAATATAAAATTTCACGGTCCAATGGTCAATGAGTGTTTGATTCTTTTCAATTAATAATCGACAAACAGAAATCTCCGTGAGTTTGCTTTCAAACTAAATCATTGGGTCGCTGAAGAAAGACGGACGATGATCGATCGAAAAATCATCATTGTGGCGACAGCCTGGTGAAACCAGTTCCAATCATCAGAAAGCGCAATATATATATAATAACTAATAAAGATTATAGAGATTCTAAACACGGCTGCTGCTTCAGAAAGTATAGCCGATTAATTGTAAACTTTAGATTTATTTGTTTATATAATGACCCATCAATCAAGGTCTCAAGGAAAGCAATGGCCGTAGTGCCATGAGGAGACGTTGCCATCTAGCTACTCCGTTTCTGAATACTATTAGTTGATGGGTTCTGATTCTGATGAAGTGGTTAGTAGTGTAATGATAGATCATAATTTGACAAGATTGCATCCTCCATTTTGTTTATTTTCTCTTCTTCTTTTTTCTTTTCGTTTACGGAAGAAGGAAGATGCCTAAAGTTGCATTGTGCTGCAACGCACAAGGTGTATAGGTGTCTTCCTTTGCCACGCGCCGCTTGGATAATTAAAGAAAGAACCCATGTATATCACTTGTGCTTGCAGAAGATGATGTTCTAGCTTGCAGGGTGGGCAACTTTGCGTACAGACATTAGTACTGTGTAATTCACAGAACAAATGGATGTTTCCTTCCTCGTGACGTGAATTATATATGAACTATCTATATCTTAGTTGGTACTACTTCATATGTTTTAACCATAAGTCGTCCTGGCTTTATTTTCTAGAGGTTTTATTATCATGTATGCACGTCTTATATCTAAAAAAGGCTTATAATTGGGACCCCAAAATTCGACAAACAGATATGAAACCTTGTAGTTTTGTACTACTAGTATAGTGTCCGTGCTAACACTAAGCTAATATCAGGTTGTATTACTCCGCCACGGGTCCCATGCATGGAACAACTGTGATTGTTCTTTGTCCCCACCACTAAATTGAGAATAGGATGTCGTCTGTTAATTACAAAGAACTGTATCGTTTGTGCGCATAATTACTAATAAACAATGGAGGCGATCTAGACTTGGAAATCCTTAGAAATCCCCTAAAAGCTAGCACGCATGGAATACGTACGTAGATGGCGATCATATAAAGCGACACAATGAAAGGGACAGAAAAAGGACTACTGGCATCGACGTCGAATTAAGTGGATGATAGCTGGACTGGACAGCCGATGAGAGATGCGGACGAGGTATATTATCATTGCTATTTATTTTATATTATTGTGTAGGATTGTAACTTGTAGCTGCCTGGAGAAATTGGATACATATATCCATAGCTGTTGGTGACGAGCATGAATTAAAGGGCATCCATCCAAAAGAACAAGGAAAAAAAAAACAATCTTGACTCTCCTCAACTTTCGCGGATATTTAATTGTCACCCATCTATACTTAAGGGGCCTATTTGATTTCCTGATCGAAAGTTTAGTTAGCTAAAACTAAGGGATTTTTTTTAACACTTAAACACACTGTGTGGTCTAAAGTTAATGTGAGGTTGGATGAATATAATTGAGGCAACATTTTTTACATCTCTTGATTGGAGCCTCAAAAGATAAAGTGGTATAAAGTTTAGTGGCTAAATTTGAGACCAAGCATGTGATTCAAACATGACCTAAACCATGATTCAAACATGACCTAAACCAATATCATTAACTTGTAAAAAATTGTTTACTTTATTTCCTATGCATATAAATTTTACTATAGTTCAAGCATACAATAGTTAGGGCCCCATAAAAATTTCACCCCAATTAGACCATAGAAATTGCAGTTATGAATTACTTGAAATAAATTTTAAAAACATAGATCTAAATCTACAACAAAAACTTTGTAACCATCCTATATATCCAATGTGTAGAACTCACGTGGAAAAAAAAAAATCAATTTTTCATTTCATAATTTTTTATGATTTACTATGTTTTTTTTCAAACATTCAGTCAAAATAATAATGTAAAAAAGATAAACCCTACTTCAAACCCACTGCGGGGAGGTAAAATGTACTCTCTTCGTCCCATATATAAACGCAATTCTTTGACCTCTTTTATGTTTGACCATTCGTCTTAAAGAATTTAATAAATGTTATTTGTTTTGTTATAATTTATTTTTTTTTAATTAGAGATGTTTTTATAATGATTTATTTATTTTCTTATTTGCATAAAAAATCTAAATAAGATGAATGGTCAAAGATGAATCTTTTTTTGAAATGACGACAAAAGCTTTGCCATGATTTCTATTAGGCGAATAAAAGAAAAGGCAAGTGCCGCCCCATACAATAGAGGAGGTACTATGTCAACTTGACTTACGCCACAAAGACGCCACAACTTCCACTAAGACAACTCAACTAACAAATGAGGTGGATGGAAGAAAAGAGAAACCATGAATGCCACTCGGTTGGACCGGACCATCAACACGAGCTTCCATTAACACCTCCCGGTCGGATTGGGACGTCGACGCAGGGCACCCCGCAGCAACCACCACGAAAAGACAAAAAAACACAACAAGAACACACAAAACGAAAAGGAGCTGAAAAAACAACACAACACCACCACTTCACGGGAGAAAGGAGCCAAAAGCGGTAGCCGACGAGAATCAAGGCCATCATCATGACGATGTGCCACGCCAAAAGGCACAGCCCTCTGCATGCCCAAGTAGCTGCTTGGACTCCTCCAAGGGACTATCCGCCTCAAGCCACACACCCACGATCGTCGATTCCCCTACTCCAACCTCGCGTCAGCAACACCCTTCACGGCACCATTGAACACCACTGATCCAAGCTACTCAACGTGGGGGCCTCGCCTCACCCACCATCAAAACTCCACTGCCTTGGACTCAGCTATCTGAAAACTGCTATGAGCATCACCTCCGCCCAGCCGTCACCAAGATCACCTTGACCGTGAGCGCCAACTTAAGACCTCCAGCACCCTGGGTCCTCTGCGCCTTCCCACCAACACGAACCACGCACCACAAGCCGCAACGCATAGGCAACACCACCAAACCGACCGCCACTGCTGCCACAAGCCAAAACAGGTCTCTAGATGTGGCGCCTCCAAGAGGGGCACGACGCCAATGGCGCCGTCGTCGCACATCCAAAGAGGACTGGGTTTTCACCCTAAGACCCCATGCTGCAATGACAAGGTAGCCTTCAGCAGTGCCCCATCAGGGAAAAAACGATGCCCCAAGGGCGCCGCCACCATTGCCACCGACATCAGTGGGGGCTTTTAAGCCATACCGCACCATAACTTCCGCACTGTCATGGCTATGGTAGAAACCCGCGCCCTACTGCCTCCGTATCGCCACCACCGGAAAAGCCCGGCACAGCCCGAGGCACCACCAGCACGTACCTGCCAACCCCCAGCCCCACCACCAAGGTGGCGCCGGACCAGAAATGTCGTCGAGGAGGTGGAGAACACGAGGCACCACCATCTTGCCGCACACCCGCCGCCCGCGCACTGGGACGCCCTTGCCCGCACCCACTCCGGGCCGCCATGCCGTCGAAGAACGCGGTGCGCTGAAGGGGCCGCCTGGATCAGGCATAAACAACGGCATCTGGCCGTAGCCACCGTCGGCGCCAACAAACCGTAGCCACCTCCCCTGCGCGCCCCAACAACGGCCACCGTCACCATCGACGTCCATGCTGACCACAGCCGTGAAGAGTAGTTGTCGGGGCCATCCGTGCCAACCCCAGCCCGTATCACCGTCACCGTCGCCCGTGCGCCCGGCGCCGCCCCCCCTTGCACTGCGCCCCTGCGGTTGCCGCCGGATCCGGCCGCCCCGGATCTGAGCCGCCAGCCCCGACGCGGCCGAAAACCGGCGCCCGGCGAGCCATCTTCCCGGCCGCGCCCGTTCCGATCCGCCGAGAAGAGGGGTCCAGGCCACACCGCCACCTTCACCACGAGCCGCGGGATTCCGGTCAAAGAATTGTGTTTATTTGTGAGACAGAGGGTGTACAGTTTGATGAATGTGATTTGGCTGGTTTTAGGGTAAGCAACTTTGAAAAAAAATGGGGGAGGAAAAGTAGATTTTTTTTCATATTGAATTTTGGCCACCAAGTCGAAATAAAGCTGGCGGCTGGGCGATGAGCGGATAACAGCCAGGCGCCGGGCACGCGCGCGGGCGGTGCGGACTGCGGTTGTGGAGACGGAAACAAACAGGCAGCTTGGGTGGCAAGGCAGGCACAGGCACAGCACAGCCAGGCGCCAGCAGCCGCCCAGCAGGCCCGCACCCGTCGCTCTCCATCACCGCCAGCCTGGCCGGACTTGCCCCTGTATACTTCTCCCTCTCGCTCGCTGTCGATGATGGATGATGGCCATATATATCCGTGTACGTCACCCCCCTTGCTTTGCTTCTCCACGGCGCCGGAGGTATACATACTCTCTCTGCCAGGGTTTGGAGGGGGCTCAGAGCTAGGAACCGCCCCAACAGAGGAGAGGGTTCGTCGTCGCCGACTCAGCTTCTGCCCACCAGCAGCTGTTGTCATCGCCGCCGCCGACGACGAGGAGATCGGTCGGTCGGTCGGTCCGACAAGAAGATGAGCTTCTTTGGCCGCGGCAGCAGGTTAGCCTGGCCGGCGACGATTCTTCTTCATCCTCGAATCGATTTCTCATGTCGTCTGACTGACGCCCGGATTGTGCTTGTGCTTGCAGAAACCAGAGAACCTTCAGGCCAAAGAAGAGCGCGCCGTCCGGGAACAAGGTACGCCCGCCGCCGCGCGCATGGATGGAACACCGGACTTTTGAACTCGATCGATTTTCTTATCCCGTTTTCTTATCATCATCATCATCAATTGTCTTGCTACCAATGCGGCTCTCCTCTGCACAGAATAATTCTGCATCAGGGTTGGCAGTTGCTCAACTTTGAATTTTCAGCTCGATCTGCTATAGTGCGATATATGATCCCTTTCTTTGATCAACGGCAAAGGAATTACCTCCGCCAACATTGCCTCTTCTTGGTTTATTTATCCTATTGCTGTCCAGCTGCCTCCTCAACTTCATCTACACACTGGTGCTATCTTTTTGGGGTATTTTGTTCATTTGCTTGCCTCCAAGTCCAAACCAAAAAATATGCACCTTTTCAATTTCCCTTTTCTAAACTTTGTTTCCTTGGAGCGCATATACCTAGCTTTCTTTCACCGTCCAAACTCTTTTTTTTTTTTTTTTTTTTTTTTTGCAAAAGCTGTTTACAGGGGCTCAAATTGGAGCCAGCTAACAAAAAGTAGGATTACTTGCGTTTGTTGGGGGCCCAAATTGTAGGCTGTCAGTCGTTATGGGAATTGAAGTATACGCAAAACAACTTATTAGCTGCAACACATCCTGCTCTTCTCTCTTTGCTGATAATACATATGCGTTCCTATGCATATCAACAATTCAGCATATCATTCTCTATTCTGAATAAGCATGCTGAAAATTTCGCAAATGTCGTTTTGGTGCAGGGGATGCAGCTGAAAAGGCACATCGATGCCACCCTCGGCAGCGGTAACCTGCGAGAGGCGGTCCGTCTGCCCATCGGGGAGGACCTCAACGAGTGGCTCGCTGTCAACAGTACGTAATTAATCCTCCATCCTTAGTCTCAGTCGTTAATCTCCCGTGTTCAGACTCAGATCCCTGTTTGTGTTTCTCTTCACATTCAGACCTGCTAGTATATATAGTTTGAACAAGCCTTCGATGGCAATGTTTGTTTCTATGGCAGTATAGCACTATGCTAGCTGGTGCTCTCTTGTTCAGTGCTTTAGTTCAATTGCTGAAGGCACTCCAGCCTGTAGTGCATTAACCTGTTGTGCTTTCTGTGATGGCAGCTGTTGACTTCTTCAACCAAGTGAACATTCTGTACGGCACCCTGATGGAATTCTGCACGCCAGCGACATGCCCGACCATGTCAGCCGGACCAGAGTACGCTACCCACAAATTCAGTCAATCAGATATATAGTTAATCATTAAGAATCTGTCGTCGTGCTATAAACTGTCACGTTGCAAGCAAACTGTCTGATGAAAATGAAATCCCCATATACAGTTTCGAGTACAGGTGGGCTGATGGAGCCAAGATCAAGAGGCCAATCGAGGTGTCTGCACCAAAATACGTGGAGTACCTCATGGACTGGATAGAAACCCAGCTCGATGAAGAAACCATATTCCCTCAAAAGCTCGGTAATTGTTTTTTTATTTGGTTGCAAAGCATAAGAACACTAAAGAACTGCATTTTGATTATTTGGGACTTGCTTTGGTGGTCTGATCACGTGACATTGTGATGCCAACAGGGGCTCCTTTCCCTCCCAACTTCCGTGATGTCGTCAAGACGATCTTCAAGCGCCTCTTCAGGGTGTACGCGCACATATATCACTCACATTTTCAGATGATTGTCAAGCTCAAGGAAGAGGCACACCTCAACACTTGCTTCAAGCACTTCACGCTCTTCACATTGGTAATTCTCGATCCTATTGTTTGTTACATTTCGACCACCCCTTTGTTACATTTCCACCATGGTAGTATAGTTTCTTTTTTTTTCCCTGAAAACAGAATAGTTGGCTCATAGGAGTTTTAGTCTTCTGTCTTCCTCCTTATTTGCAGAATTATCGATTTTACATCCAAAAATAGGTGATGTGTAGTATTTAATTTTGTGGTTGTTGGTAATCTGCTTTTGTTTTCTATGAACAAGCTGTTCTTTTTGATAGTCTTGTTTTGTTGACTGTACTAGCATGCATTTAACTCTGTTTATATACGAAGTAGTCGTTTAATTTTGGGTCTATATTCCAAAAAAATAGGTAAGACACCTGCTGACATTCCTCTCATCAAACCTAAAAGATTTTCAGTACTCTAGCTTGCCAGCAAACCAGGTTCGGTATGGCAACCGGCACCACTGAACAGTATGTTGGAGTAGGAACCCTCTTTCCATGTACGAAAGAAGCCTTTGGTGCAATGATTCAAACGCCTTTGCCCTCTTGTTTTAGCTGCTGGTGGCTTTAGCAGTTGTGATGCATCATCAGCACGCAAAGACTTGCTTGGAGACATACATATATATAAAAAAGAAAGATCATTCGATTTGTCCCACGCCTTGCTTATAATGACGATGTTCTGTCCAACACTAGGATGAACACTGAATGCTTGATAGCGCACAATAACACTAGCCCTGATTAACCGTTAATGCCGTAATGCAATCCTGGAAATACATGTGTTTACTGCCAATTAATCTCGTTTTTCTGTGGTGGTGCATGCAGGAATTCCGGCTGATCGACAGGGCAGAGCTGGCTCCCCTCAACGAGTTGATCGAGCCCATAATACGTGGTTATTAACCACAGAGAGACTTTGATGAGGTCGACTGTGGCGAGAGATTTTTTTTCCCTCTCTTTTTAATTTGATCATTTCGGATGGAACATCTCCATCTACATTTTGGAAGCATAGGCTAGTGGTTTCGCTACTCTGCCACGGATGTATGTCATGTGTTCCCTGGTAGTAGCAGCCAGTTGTTGATGAGTTGATCGCAACTTTTTAAGTGAAAAACGGAGTCTTGTTCGATTTTTAAAACCGGAGGTAGAGCACTCTTAGGGCGCCCAACAGGCTAACGAATAGCTAGTAGGTAATGTTGTTTATATGACGTGGAAGAAAGAGAGCGTAAAAAACACACTCGCAAGCAAAGAGGGAATAGATAGACTCACAAGGTTTCCATATAGCCTCTCTATGCATCTCTCTTCTCGTAACCCGTGCACCACCATAGCTTTGTTTCTTTAGTCTATCACTATCCACATCAGTTGGCGATTTTGCTTCACCGTTTGGGACGCCCTTACCTTAATTGTGTAGAATGTGGTGGTGAGATTAAAGCATTAAGCTACCTAGATCTCAATTTAAATCTTCCACTACTTATATAAATAGGGGGATCATATCATCTTAATTGTGCGAAAGTGAACAGATCGTTGATCGAGTCAAGGCCCATCAAGAAGAAAAAGGGAATGGGCCGGGAAAGGGATATGTGGCCTGGCTGGTCCGTGAAGAAAAGAGGTTGTAGTCCGAGAAGAAAATAGAGAGTAGGAGATTTGGTAGGCTGGGTGATTCGGATTTCGCCCAAACAACAATATAGGGAGATTTTTTTCTAAAAAAACTAATTTTATTAACTCTTTTTAAAGCTTCAATTCAAACATATTTTGATCCTATTTGAGTTTAAACTCATTTTGGATATAATAAAATTAACTCAAGCAAGATGAATGCAAAAGAAAATCTATGTAGAGATTTATTTAATTTATCAATTATAATTTTTCTCCAACTAAAGTTTGAGTTCGCTAACTTAATTATAGCAAATTTTAGGAAAAATAGAAAATTTCAAAAATTAGGGTGTTACATTCCCTTAAGCAAAAAAATTGTTTATTCAATGAAACTTTATTACCTTGCTAATCCGTTGAGTAATACTCCCTACATTCCAAATTAAAAGTCACTTTGATTTTTTTTTCATCCATTTAGTTATGTATCTACATATATTATTATATCTAAGAACTATAATATGTGAGCCTTGGTTAGGGGTCCTCTCCTAGTGGTCCAACCTCTAACCTCTATTGCAATTGGTCTCTACTGGTGCGCAGTCCCTACTTCCATGGGTGGCTCCTTTTACGTATAATCGCTACTAGACTATATGTTGTGCAGTGATGATATCCCTCAACCAGTGGCGAAGCTAGCACTAAATAGAGGGGGTGCCTTTCTCTTATGAGTACAAAAATTTAATCTTAAACCATAGTGAAAAAAATGTTTTTAATAGTGTTTTTTTTTCAAAAATTTGTGGGTGCCTAGGCACCCACAACACACTATGTAGGTTCGCCCATGCCCTCAACATGTGCAGCTGATCTATTCCTGCAATCTTTTGTGCATCTCTAACACTAACTATAAATCACAATTAGTGACCATTTGGAGACCAACATGAGCAACTAACTAACTAATCCTATGAGTGTAGGCTATTATCATTTTAGTTATTAAGTTATTGTAAAATCTACTACTAGTATGTTGTACCCACTTCAACTCTAGTTTATATGTTGTGGTAACTAAAACAAAATTAGTATGAGGTAATCAGACTCTTGTTGCTTGTAGCCTACGACCGAAACAAACTCCACCTACATCTAAATTTCAAACGATTCACATGCAACCAAGCAACCAAACAACACTACCATGTAGCTAGCTTGACTGAGTTAGCACAAGCAACCGAACATCCACCTTATGCAAGTATTTGCCTAGCCATGGAGGGCTGGTGTGAGCAAGGCTAGTTTGGTATAGGAAACCAAACATGCTCTTTAGCTCTTCACTACCAGTCTACCACGTTGAGCATGATCCCACACACATTTCCACTATCCAAAAAATGCCACAATGGCACCAATTCCATAATTGTGTAAATAAATATAAGATCATAGTAAGAACCTCTGTGATTGTTGCAATTTTAATACGCTATGATCTGGCATTTTGTTCATGTTGGTCTCCAAACGGAGTGTTCTCCAATGGGTAGGCTCCTCACGATCAAGTAGTGGGATTCAGGAGTGTAGTGCATGTTGCAAAAATACAAGGGATGAAGCTTTTGTTGCCTTTATGGCTGCACAAAAAAAATTAAGATGTGAAGCTTTTTGTTGCACCACCATTGAAGCCCAAGGATTGCACATTTAAAGCTAAGGACACCATAATCTTAGTCTAGGTTATTATCATTATCATTTTAATTATTAAGTTGTTGTAAGCATCTATTACTAGTTCCTTGTACTCAATTCAGCTCTACTGTATCTTTTTTATAAGGTTGTTCACTCGAGCTCTATTATATGTGTATGTGGTAACGTTACAAGCATTAGTATGAGGGTACGTATTACAAGCGCTAGTACGGGGTAACATAACACTGTATAGTATGAGGTAACATGTACCATACCAAAACAAACTCCAGTTACACTTGGATTTCACATGTTTCTCACACGCAACCGAGCAACTAAACACCATTACTATATAGCTTAGCTTAGTTGGGTTAATATAAGCAACCAAACATCCACCTCATGCATGCTTGCCTCGCGCTTGCCCCACATGAATGGTAATGTTACAAGCGTTAGTGATGAGGACATCCGAGGGCACGATTTGGCCAGGTGCAGCAATAGCTATAGGCGGCTGTCGTGGCCCAGCGGGAGCATGGTTTGGCCAGGCGCACAACAGTGTAGGCGGTAGCCGTGGACACGGTTTGGCCAGACGCACAACAGTGTAGGCGGCGGCCGTGCACGTCCGAACTAATACCACCTTGCTTAACTTGGGAGGAGGAAGCCACCTTAAAAGGGAGAGCAACCCTTCCCCTATTAGACTAGTCTTTTAGGGCGATCGGGGCTTTCCTTGAGTGGGTGTGCACAAGAATTGTTGGGGTCCGGGCAGCCTTAATTTGTTGGGCCTCGGCCAACCCCACTTGGGCCGGATGCATCATTTGGTACCAAAGTTGGGCCCTTGTTAAGGGGGTGAGAATGATGAGGACATCCTAGGGCACGATTTGGCCAGGAGTAGCAATAGCTATAGGCGGCAGTCGTGGCCCAGCGGGAGCATGGTTTGGCCAGGCGGCACAACAGTGTAGGCGGCAGCCATGGACACGGTTTGGCCAGGCGCACAATAGTGTAGGCGGCAGCCATGCACGTCCGAACTAATCCCACCTTGCTTAACTTGGAAGGAGGAAGCCACCTTAAAAGGGAGAGCAACCCTTCCCCTATTGAACTAGTCTTTCGGGGTGATCGGGCATTTCCCTGAGTGGGTGTGCATAAGAATTGTTGGGGTCCGGGCAACCTTAATTTGTTGGGCCTCAGCCAACCCCACCTGGGCCGGATGCATCAGTTAGTATGAGGACATTACAAATGCTTGTATGAGGTAACGTAACACCATATAGTACGTATGAGGTAACCTATAGCATACCAAAATAAACTACACTTACACCCGAATTTTAAATGTTCACATGCAACCGAGCAACTAAATACCGATATTACATAGCTTAGCTTAGTTGGGTTAATATAAGCAAACAAGAATCCACATCATGCATGTTTGCCTCGCGCCTGCCCCACACGAATGGTACCATTACAAGAATTAGTACAAGGACATCACAAGAACTAGTACAGGGTACGTAACGTTACACCAGATAGTATGAGGTAACCTGTAGCATACCAAAACAAACTCCACTTGCACTTGAATTTCAAATGTTCACACACAACTGAGCAACTAAACACTATTACTATACAACTTAGTTTAGTTGGGTACCGTTAATATAAGCAATCAAACATCCACGCCATGCACTCTTGCCTCACGTGTGCCCCCACACGAATGGTAACGTTACAGGTGTTAGTATGAAAACATTACAAGAGCTAGTACGAGGTAACGTTACACTGTATAGTACGTGGTAACCTATAGCATACCAAAACAAACTCCACCTGCAACTGAATTTCAATCACACGCAACCGATCGAGCAACTAAATATCGTTACTATACAACTTAGCTTAGCTGGGTTAATATAAGCAACCAAACATCCACGCCATGCACGCTTGCCTCGCGTCTATCCCCACACAAATGGTAACGTTACATTGTATAGAACAAGGTTACCTATAGCATACCAAAACAAAATCGACTTGCACCTGAATTTCAAATGTTCACATACAACCGAGCAACTAAACACCGTTACTACATAGCTTAGCTTAGTTGGGTTAATATAAGCAAACAAACATCCACCTCATGCATGCTTACCTCGCGCCTGCCCCACACGAATGGTAACATTACAAGCGTTAGTACGAGGACATTACAAGCACTAGTACATAGTACGTAACGTTACACCAGATAAGATAATACGAGGTAACATGTAGCATACCAAAACAAACTCCACTTGCACTTGAATTTCAAATGTTCACACACAACCGAGCAACTAAACACTATTACTATACAACTTAGCTTAGTTGGGTACCGTTAATATAAGCAACCAAACATCCACGCCATGCACGCTGGCCTCATGTGTGCCCCACACGAATGGTAACGTTACATGTGTTAGTATGAGGACATTACAAGAGCTAGTACGAGGTAACGTTACACTGTATAGTACGTGGTAACCTGTAGCATACCAAAACAAACTCCACTTGCACCTGAATTTCAATCACACGCAACCGACCGAGCAACTAAATACCGTTACTATACAACTTAGCTTAGCTGGGATAATATAAGAAACCAAACATCCACGTCATGCACGCTTGCCTCGCGTCTGCCCCACACAAATGGTAACGTTACAAACGTTAGTATGAGGATATTACAAGCGCCAGTACGAGGTAACATTACACTGTATAGTATGTTTCCTGTAGCATACCAAAACAAACTCCACTTGCACCTGAATTTCAAATGTCCACACGTAACCGAGCAACTAAACACCATTACTATACAATTTAGCTTAGCTGGGTTAATATAAGCAACCAAACATCCACCTCACACATTCTTACCTCGTGTTTGCCCCACATGAAGGGCGTTGCTCTGGCGAGCCAGGCTATAGTGTGGCCTAAGAAACTAAACACGCCCTTCGATGAGCCATTATTACCACGTTTTTATCATGGAGCATACATATTTCCCACGTCTTACAAATGCCACAATGGCACCACATACTTTCCATAACTCCGTAAACATAAATAGCATCACAGTTAGAAACTTTATTATTAAGATTAAGATTCCTACAATGGCATAGAGATGATGAGTTGCCGAGATCAGGTTTAACGTTAGTTTGTGGAGTAGACGGGAAGGGATAGCTGTTGGTCATGACTCATGAGGGATGCAATGCACAGATAGCGCGCGCGGGATCCCGGAAACCATCTAGCTAGGCCATGCATTCAGCGGGCCACTGATGAGTGATAAAAAAGCTGGCTAGCCCCGACGTAGCGCAGCACGCAAGAGAGCGGCGCCGGTGAAACTGAAACGCACACACCGTACACGCAGCTTGCCAGGCAAGGCCAGCCAACAGCGGGCCACAGGTAAGGGGTTGGCATACATGTATATTGCTATATATATAAGCACACAGTGCTCTGTGTGCAGTGTGCCATTGTCGACGATTCCTCAGCTTTCTGCTCATCGTCAGGTCCTTCGTTCGTTGGTTTCGGAGAGACGAACAAGATGAGCTTCTTCTCCAGCAGCAGCAAGTAGGCACACGGATGTTATTTTGTTCTTTCATTCCACTAGGTCTGAACCGGTTGTTCTGATGATGGTTTCCTGTCGTCCCTGGCGGCGGCGGATCTGCATGCGCGCTTATTGCAGGAACCACCAGATGAGGACCTTCAGGCCAAAGAAGAGCTTGTCGCCCAGGAACAAGGTAAGCTAGTTGTGCCTGTTGGCGTCTCATTAGGTGTGGATATTCTCGTCATGTCTGCCATCAACTGAACGCCGCGACCTGGCTTTGCCTGATGAACCATATTCCATTCTTGATCATGTGGTCGTCTGTCATGAGATAGTCCCATGATTATTCCATCCTTTTATTTTATATAAGCTTATGAGGGATGGGGGTTGAGGTGATAGGGCAGGCTTCGTCTCGCAGTTGTAGCGTTTAGAGCGTTGAACTCCGGGGGTCATTGAAACTTGAAACCCCCGCCCGATTCGAGTTCAAAGCGGGGGTTGTTGAAACTTGAAACCCCCGCCCGATTCGGGTTCAAAGTGTGGCACACTCTTAATGCGATACCCTGGTGGAATCTCGCTTCCCCGGTGGTCTCATATTATTTTTGGGTTGAAGTGATAGCGTGTGAACTAAATTTATCTCACAAACTAAATCAAAAGAAGGTTAAGGGGATTAGAATTTAGAAAGGTAGGGTGGTTTGGCCGGATTTTTTTCCCTTTTGGTTTTCTTGCTTCCTGCTTTTAATTCTTGCTCTTTTTTTAATGTGTTCACAAGGCAAATCCCTCGCTTTATTTTTCATCGAAAAAAGAAAAGATAAAATGATTTACATACGTGCTGCATCCTAATCTGGTCTCATGCTATAGCTTTCTCGAAGGGCGGCAAAATGCTTTTGCTGATTTTTATTAGACGATAAAAAGAAAAAAGAAAACAGGGTTTACAACCAATCCAGAGCCACTACCACTACCACTCCACACTCTCTGCTGATACTACTAAAAATAAACCAAGTCTCATGCTATAGCAGGACGTCAGTAGTTGCCGAATTTACGATCAATTGATGGTATACCTTTTTTTTTAACCTATAGAGCAATGTTTAATTTGCTTCATGATAATTGTTTCCCTTGAAATGATAATCTTTTGCATAGTGATAGCTCTAGCTTTATCAATAATTAAGTTATGGCTATGTAACAAATAAACCAATACCCGTTTCCTCATAAAACAAACCGATGATACATCCTGCATCGCCTGTGATTTCCGTAAAGTAATTGCTTGGTTCCTTTGCTTCCAAATGATCTTTTAAGCAGGAACTGAAACCGCGCACCTTTTCTTTCACTCGTCCTGTCAGGCAGGGATTGATTCCTTGTAACGCATTTAGCTTCGGTTTTAGTAACGCCAAAACCTTCAAAACAAGCTGTTTTAAAGGGTTAAATGGGAGCCAGCTAGAAAATATAGTAGGATTACTACTTGGGGGACCACATCCAAATTGTAGGCTGTCAGCTATGAGTCTTGGAAAAACAAGACTGTACAGTGCAACTTACAGTTGTATGATGAGCGGATCCAAATAAGAGCTTCCCTCATGCACCGCCCGTATAGTGCTCCTCTAAACTGCATGTATACATCTAAGCTTGCATCACCTTTGCTTTTTCACCACTAATATATGTGATTGTTTTCAGGGTTCCCAGTTGAGGAAGCACATTGACGCCACACTCGGCAGTGGCAACCTGCGTGAGGCCGTCCGTCTGCCCATTGGGGAGGACCTCAACGAGTGGCTGGCTGTCAATAGTAAATTAAATCCTTCTTGATCCTCAATTTCAGTTCTTAACTGGATCTCCCATGCTCAAATTCAGATCCCTACTTGTAGTGTCTAATGAAGTTGCATTGCTTTCTGATGCATCGCAGCTGTTGACTTCTTCAACCACGTAAACATCCTGTACAGCACCCTGATGGAGTTCTGCACTCACATACCTGCCCAGTCATGACAGCTGGACCAAAGTACAGTATCCATCTTTGTTTTCTTATTTTTCTACGCACCCACAAAATTAAACAAATATTTTCTCAATGCAAATTTAAACTGTCTGATTGAAATGAGATTAAATATATCTTGATCCACAGGTACGAGTACAGGTGGGCAGATGGAGTGAAGGTGAAGGTGCCCATCAAGGTGTCTGCACCCAAGTACGTGGACTACCTGATGGACTGGATTGAAGTTCAGCTGGACGACGAAGCCGTATTCCCTCAACAGCTTGGTAATTTCTCTCTTAATTTGTCCATCGTCGTCGCACAGTGTGTACTTGTTGGGTTTGAGATTTTATTTTTGTCTGACCAATATATGACCATGTACGTTTTGGTTTCAAATGCTGATGCTATACAGGGTCTCCTTTCCCTCCCAACTTCCATGACATCGTCAAGACCATCTTGAAGCGCCTCTTCAGGGTTTATGCGCACATATACCACTCCCATTTTCAGATGATCGTCAAGCTCAAGGAAGAGGCACATCTCAACACTTGCTTCAAGCACTTTGTCTTCTTCACTCTGGTAATTCTTGATCCAATTGTTGTCACATGAAGCACTCAAGTTTTCTTTCAAGAAGATTATTATAAATGATTTAAACACTCATTTTTGTTCAGACGAGAATTTACTCCCTAGTCAGTTGTAAATGAGGAGAGTAGGGCCCCCTTTTTATTCCAATTGCTTGACTTTCATGCTGTTGGTGGTCTGCCTTATTTTCTCTAAAGAAAATTATCGTTTCAGCATTCCTGCTTTATTGATGGTGTCATTTACGTATGTTTATTGATGTCATTTCTATTTTTTTTCTACAGGAGTTCAGTCTGATCGAGAGCGCAGAGCTGGCTCCCCTCAGGGACCTGATCGAGCCCCTGGCAGCTCAGTACTAAACCAGAGAGGCAGAGACACTTTGATTAGGCGGCCAAATGCGGAGATAATTTCTCTTATTTTATTAGTTTTTGCTGTCTCTTGCCGTTCATTTTAATGTTCATTTGGTTTCGGATGGAACACCTCCATTTAAACATGCATTTGGTATCAGCCATTGGCAACTCAGATGATTTCCGTATCAGTCATTGGTATCTACTTGTTCTGTTATTTGATCCGTTTTTTTTAAAAAAAAATAGCTTGTTCTCCTTTGTATCAGTCATCGATCTTGAGACGGTGCACTGATCCTTGGTTCTCCTTTGCTTGGGTATCAAGTCTGGTCACGGTGGAATTTATTTCCTTGGGTTGGTGGGCCCATGGATCCGTGGGAGAGGCCACATCCATCCATTTCATCACTTTTTATGTGAACCATTGTTGAATCAACAACGTGTGGGATGCCACCTGAGTGTGTTTCTTCGTTGTGATGGAGAGGATCAGTGACGCGAACGAGCTTGGGTTGGGCCGGCCGACCCACGGGCTGGGTCGTCGAATACCCATTTTAGCCTCTAGTGTGACCAATGGTTTTCTTGGGCTTCTTGTTGAGTAGAGAGGCTTTGGACCAAGTTTGGTGGTCATTGGAGACAGGTCCAGGTCGCCCGCCCTCCCTCTAGAATATACGGAAGGCGTAACTTTATCGTTCAAACTCTGAATTGGGTGAACCAGAGCTCGATTCCGTGTGTCTTGGCAAGCTCTTCGATGTGGTGTAGACAAAATGGGCATTTTGTGAAGTGTTTTAATCATGTCCATAGTCACTTTGTTTCTACACTCAAGTGAAGATATCGTTGTTTTATTTTAAGAAGGCGACAAGGTTGACCTCGGTTGTGGAATTGAGGTACTTGGAGATTATGACTTGCTTGTCGGGGTTTTCCTAGAACACCGGGATCTTCTTGGTCCCTTCAACCGATTCGGCCCTTTTTGCTGCCCTTTATCTTCTTTTGGTAAGGTTTGTTGTGGTTGTTTTGGTCCTTTTGGAGTTGTGGACATTTCGTTGGCGTGACACTGTCCTGGTCGTTGAATTGTTGGTACAAGGAATGAATTTGTGTTTGATAAATGTTGACAATTTTTTTTTTTTTTTTTTTTGCACGCCCTATTTATGGGAACACATTGGCTTTGTTTCTAGACCCACGTACGGCGGCACAAGGAGCAAAACGAGTTGGCCTACACAAGGAATGCAAGTTAGGTCATCCATAGTGGTAAGCATTGCTAAAAGAAAAAGGCTAGGCCCTAACACTTCTTTGGGCATCACTCTTGTCAGGCTACACCGGGCATCACTCGCCACCACTTCAGGAACCCACCTCCTCTCCACCGTGCAAGCAGAACGAAATAAATTAACAAATGACAACCCCCCCTCTCTCTCTCTCTCTCCTTAGTTCCCATAAACTGTCGCCACCTGCTCCTCGTTCCTCATGTTATTTTATTGATGATTGGGCGTTGCTTGGCATAGGTGAACTTAGATGCACCACTCAAAGTAGGCTTCACTTTCTGCAGTGTGTGAGTGAAGCTAAAATCTTGCTTTTCTTCTCTTGGCACCTCTCAAGCTGTGGAAAGCCTTAAATAATGTGGCTATATATTTATTCCTGTTCTTCGTATGGCCATTTATTTCAAGAATTTAATGACTTAAAAACGTGTTTTGGTCCATGTTGTGGTTAACTTGAAAATTTGAAATTATTTGGTCTATATATCTCTTTAGAGAATGAAACTAGATATTTTTTTCATCACCATTTGGTCTGAGTGAAGTCAAGTAGGAAAAGGCGCTCCCATTCCTGAGCCTTTAGACTGTGTTGAAGATATTTAGCGTAGATATCTCGAGCAGCGTAGTGGCCCGGACCTCCAAAGCACTAGAAAGCACCTATTTTGTTTTCTCAGACGCTTTAATGATAAAAAGAGCGGTGAGCGATGGAGATGTTGTGTGTGAGAGAGTTGAGATAGGGGAGATCGCTGTCTCGAAACGGAATGAATTTGAGTGAAGCAACAAGGGACCCGAGAACCATTTGCTTGTATTGGAATTGACCAGAGAGAGTCCCGGCAAGGTGCCAAAGGCAGGCAGGGCAGCCAACAGATCGAGCAGAGGTGGCACCCTGTTTTTGTTTTCGCTACACTAGGCGACAGCGTACCATTCCTATCTTGGAGCCTTGGATTGGATTAGAGCGAGCAGAGGAGTACGGACGGACGGACGGGACCAGCGGCATCCTTGTCCTTGCTTGCAATTGGAGAATTTACTAACGTTTGGGATGTATAAGTGCGAGCCTTTATCTTTTTAGTATTTATTTATCATCGGAATCGGATCTCCTCCTCTGCTCTTATCCATTCGCCTCCTCTTCCTCCCCTCCCTGCTCTGTGCTCTCTCCACTCTTCTTGGTCGTCGATTCGTCGTCCCCTTCGCCGTCCGTCTTCCCGGCCTCCCGGCCTCCATGCGTGCTGCAACTCCAACCCGGCAAGGACCTCATCGCCGTCCGTCCGATCCGACCACCACCAAGGTAACAACCCGTTTCCTTCCTCTGTCCTGCGTGCTTCCGCCATGTCCCCGGCAAACAACCTTTCGTCTTCTGCAACTAAACCAAGTCAAGATCTTGCGCGCCTAGTTTTCATGCATCTTGTTTTGTTTCTGTCGACACTCCTCCGGCAACCGGCATAGAGGAGTTTTACTTTGCTACAAGAAAAAAAAAAAAAAAAAAAAAAAGAGAAAATAAACGGGGTTTGGGTTTCCTCTAATTATGCACATGCACTGGATTGCAACCTTGCTGCCATGTCCATGAATCGGCGAATCGGTTCAAGAAACATTGCACGACAACCAACACGGAGCTGCTACTCGGTTAGTACAAAGTACAAACACACTAGGACGGCAGTGGCACTGCCCCGTCCGTCAACATCATCCAAGGACGACCCCTTATCCAATCCAACCACACCCTACTCAAATGATTCAGACTGCTTCACTTTCAAGCTAGTACTCACTTTAGGAGGACAAGCTTCAGTTTTCATCTACTCCTTAGGTTCCAAATTGTGTTTTCTTTTTTTTTTTTTAGATAAATTGATTTTGCTATGCACCTAGTATCTATACATAGCCAAAATGAACTGCAACTTATAACGAAGGGAGTATTTATTTATTTATTGTATAGGATGATAAGCACAACAGACACTTTCTTTTCTTTGTTCATCCGTGCTTTTCTTTCTTTCCCTCAACCCAACAACTCTACAAACTTCCATCTCTGCAACTCAAACAAACCTGCAACCATAGATACATGTTTCATGGCTTCCCTGTAATCAGACATGGATTCATTTCCCCCAATCTGTATGCAAAGGATAATCCTTTTGTTGCTAAATGTCATGTGGGGCAAAGCCTA
This sequence comes from Hyparrhenia diplandra, assembly GCA_015847255.1. Lineage (NCBI taxonomy): Eukaryota > Viridiplantae > Streptophyta > Magnoliopsida > Poales > Poaceae > Hyparrhenia > Hyparrhenia diplandra. The sequence goes on along the minus strand of JADLZK010001851.1, from coordinate 182,623 downwards.
CACCAGGCGTAGGAGAGCCTGGGATGTGAGGCGGGCGGCAGAGCGTGCAGCTCAGCATGCTGAGTCCAGCCAGGATGAGCCTGAGTCCGTGTCCGGCCAGGATCAGCCTGAGTCTGTTACCGATGGCTAGAGTCAGAGTCCAGTTAGAATTCGTTTCTTACTTTGAGTCCCTAATCTTAGGAGTTTGAGTCTAGTTGGTTTGGGCCTCTGACCATATATATATCTATTGTAACCGGTCATGAAGGAATAATAAAGATTTTGTCATCTAATCTTCTAGTTCTCTCTCAAACAAATCTGAAGCGCCTACGGCTGCTACCCTAGAATTACCACGGAGCGAGACTACGAACTACGTAGTCGAGGTCCAGCTAGTCGAGGGTTCGAGGCCCTTGACACTAAATCTTTTTACTGAATATATATACTACTATGCATGTATCTATTGTTTTGTTTTTGCACTTTCAGTTTCTTTCTATGAGTTGTCCTTTTAGTCGTACTATACTACTAGTTGATTGTGTAAGATCGTTGTCTGAATCTGCCACCTTTAGCAACTCCTTTTGTTTTGTGCAGAGTTGATCAGGCTACTATTACTCTCCGAGTGAAGGAAACACATATAAATGGCCCTCAGGACCCTGCACCTTCCATCCAAATTGGCAAGGCCAGTTTATAGCCACAGCAGCTTCAGTCCATCGTCCTCATCACATCCTCACCAGCAAAAGCTTCCTCCAAGACCCGACCCACCAATGTCACAAACAAGAGTTGCCATTGCCACGACCACGAATAAGCAGCAGCGCCTCCGTACACCATCGCTGAAATGCGGAGCCAATCTGCAGCACGGCTGCATGGACGAGGTTGTTCCGACCCCGAAAGACCAGCAGACCGCCGAGATCCCCATCATCATGTACCCATCGGTCGTCTTCCCCGGCGCCACGCTCCAGCTGCAGGCGTTCGAGTTCAGGCACCGCATCATGATGCACACCCTGCTCCAGGAGGGCCTCAGGTTCGGGGTCATCTGCTCCTGCTCGGGCTCGGCGGGCAAGAGCAAGAGCGAGGGGAGGATGGCGGACGTGGGGTGCGTCGTCCACGTCGTGGAGTGCGAGAGGCTCACCGACGACCGCTTCTTCCTCACCTGCGTCGGCAAAGACCGCTTCCGGGTCATCGACATCGTCAGGACAAAGCCCTATGTGGTTGCAAGGATCCAGGTGCTGAGTGACCACAGCCACCACCAAGGCTCACATGGTGACCTGGGTAGCCTGATGCAGCAGGTGGAACAGCACGTCAAGAATGTGGCCATGCTCTCGGACAAGCTGAACCAGAAACCACTGCCGTATCAATATCATCAGGGCGATCAGCTCCTCAGGCTGCATCATACGGCCGCTTCGCTCTCGTTCCTCGTCGCACGCTTGTTCATCGATGACCGATTGGAGCAGCAGACGCTGCTGCAGATGGACGACACCGGGCAGCGGTTGGTGCGGGAGGGGATGTACCTGGAGCGCAGGAGCAAGTACCTGGCGGCCATAGCAGCCATCAAGGACGCCTTTCAGCAGTCATCCTGCAACGAGAAGTAGATTACTGATCGACCTGTATGTACAGTTTGGAGGTGTACCACTACTGCAGTACTGCTAGATAACAAGAGCAATAAGCAATCTCAGGCTATGTCATGGTTATAGGGTTCCTTTTGGTATTGCTTCAGCTATCAGATTCTGCTCCTGCTGCTCAGTGTTTGTATAATTGTGTATATCCTTGCATGGCCTTCCTGTGCTGCTATTTCTACAGTAATGTACTCCTCACTCGTGTATATATGCAGAATGGGTGCCACTTTGCTGCTATTTCTAGAGTAATGTACTCCTGATTTTTTTTTTTTTTTTTTTTTTTTTTTGATAAGGGAAGGTTTTAAAATTCAAGAAAGCTACATTGAGTTTATACAGCCTCTTCAAAGCAATCCCAATCTCTGCATATCAGTATACACAGACTACAAAGTTTACCACAAAAGCACATAACTTTTTTTATAGTAATCAATTCAAAGACTAGATTACCATCCTATGAATGGGAAAAACACGGCCTGTAAATTTTATTTACAAGACAAACATTGCTGGTTTAGCAAGAAATTTAGATATATAATAATCTATATGGGCTATATGGCATGCCATTACGTCAGTAACATGAACTGCCTGGGCCTGTAACAGACCATTGTGGTTGCTCTTGCTCTTCATACTTTCCTTGGAAAATCATGTTGGCCCATGGGCCTCTCGACCTGTTTCCAGTGCAAGATCAGCAGAAATCCACTAGTAAGCCTTTCTTTAAAAAGTATTTTTTTTTAACCATACCAGCTCTAGCATTAAAATTCTTATCCAGCTTCGTATCAGGTCGCAAATGAACCAGATGAAGGCAATCTGCGGTCAGCCGTTAGCTAAAGTTGTGTGGTAAACAGGGAAAACTAATGAAGGCAGCTTCAGATCTTCACTAACCTTTTGCTATGGTATTTCTCATGGCTGTGGAAATGCTCTTGTTAATATCCACTTTGACGGTAATATTCAATTGTTCATTCAATCATACATGTGCTCACAACCTTTAAACACCAGTTAAGAGTTCCTTTCTTCATGCCATGGTTATCCATCCGGCAAAGCAGAAATAAATACTCCCCCCTTATATTAGTCTATGGTTAGAAGCTCGGTTGTAATCTTTCTCATTTTCACTTTCTTTTGTTACTTAACTTCGTTCTTTTTGTACCTCTGTTTTTACTCTCTTTAGTAAAAGTCCAGTAGGGGTGTTTTTACCCATACTGTTTGCCTAAAAAAACATGAAAACCCCATCAGGCATTTAGATGTAGAATGTTGCAAAAGTTGAGATGCAGACTCATTTTGCTAGCCACTGCAACCTGCCAAAGTATACAGACTTATTACAGAGTAATAATCTTGTGCTATCACCAAGGAGCTGGGCAAAGAAGTAAATAAATTAACAAAAGAAGAGGAGGCCGGATCTAAAAAAAATCACAAGAAGCTAGCTAGAGAGGAAAGGGGCAGCTTGCTTCGTGTTTCCTTTCCACTGGCCAGGTGGCTTGATTTCTTATGCAGTCATGCAGACTTGATTAAGCTATTCAGAGCTCTTGAATTTGCTTAGGACAATGAATGGGGCATGGGGGAAGATGCCTCTCGGACAGCGACATCTCTGCATGCTATTTATGCTTATGATGTTGCATCAGTGCTGACTCGAGGCAATATCACAAAGATGGTTCAAGAAACATGCATGATAGATTCAGGCAAGCTTACCTCATATGCTGTCATGTTCACTAATCCGTGGTCAAATAGGCCATCAGCGAATCATTGATATCTCGCTCCTTCTGCAACACATGGTTGATTTAGGTCATGTGTTTAGTTTTGTGATTGAGTGATTGTCAACAATCAACATTTTAAGTCTATTTTCTTTTTATTCTTTATGCTTCGGCCACCAGCGGAGTGTGTCACGTGGAGAAGAAGATTGATCTCTTGGTTCGTGTTGTACAAAAGGAGCTCGGAGATTGTTTCGAGGTGAAGGGGCCAAGGAGGACCATCCAAGGCTTGGACCGAGGGACCGGATCGCCGGGTGGCTAGCCATGGTGGTCGACATCCGGGACATCGACGAATGCAAGAGGACGCGGGCTGGCGAGCGCAGCCCTTCTTTTGGTGGTTTGTCCTCAAAACCATCGGCCTCAAAACCACGGGTGCGCGGTTTGTTTGGGCCTCAAAACCATCAAGGACGGCGCGGCGGCATCCGGGAGCACTCATTGATAATTACCCGTCGTTTCCGTCGATTAAAAGATTCATTAGGCAGGGGGAATATTGGACTATTTAGTGGAGCTACCCCTTCATCCCCTTCATCCCTCGCCTTATTTTCGTTTTTATTTTTCCCCAATTTTAGGGTTCTTGTTTAGAGCCCCAAGAACATCAAATCATTTTATGTGGTGATTCACGCTGGAAGGGGAGCCCCAAACCTCCCCCTGTGATCTCCGACGTTTTGGATCAAATCTCTTCTTGTTGCTGTGATATTTGTTGGAGATTTTGGATCTTGTCTGTGGATTTCGGTTTGGTATTTTTCGTCTCTCTGTTTTGATTGTGCAGGGGAGCAAACGCGTACAGCAGCTAGGGGGGAGGCGATCTGCTCGGTGTCGCTGCCCAGCGTGGCCGGCACCAGGCACGCACGGCCGTGACTTGTGGCCAAGGGCAGCCTGCGCTGCCTTGGGGCTCGAGCGGCTCCCTCTGCTCGGCGAGTCTGCAGGCCAAGAAGCAGCAAAGGCACGGCAGCAGCAGCTCACCATCCATCAGCTCCGCGAGGCAGCAGACCGGCTCGACAGCATCAGCTGCATCCAGTCACGTCGAGCACCCTCCTCCAAGCTCGGTCTCCACACCAACAAAAGGTTGATCTTTTCTGTGCTGTGGATTGGCCATCGAGCCATTCTTTTGCAGGTAGCTGGATTGGGTTCGTATGTGCGAAATCCTGGCTTTTGATGATTTCAATTCAGTTAGTTTTTTCCTGTGCCCATATGGTGCTTGACGAAATGCACCAGCAGCTTTTCACCAGCAGCAGCTCATCGGTGTTGCACAAGGTTTCGATTTTGTTTTCTACATCAAAGTGCAGCTCCTCGTTTTATTTCTCTCTCTAGTTCGTATTCACTTTCTGTCAGTTCGTGGTGTATCAGGCGTTCGAAGGCCACTAGAAAAATCTTTTACCACCAAAGAAATGAATGTGAACTAGTATTTCTTTTGAGATGTCGCTTTCATGCTAGGGCTTGATTTGTTTATTCAGGATGCAACTAGTAGCAGCAGCATGGCACGTCGATTTCAGCACCAAGTGATTTGCATGCTCGTGATTTCGTTTTGATGAAAGACAGGTTCAGTCATTGAAAGCTCATAGCTTGACTGCTGTGCGTGGTGAAGGTTTAGATTTTCTGAATTGATTAATCCATGAAACACTCAAGTGTGCTCGAATTGAGATCCGTTTTTTGCAATGAATTTCCCCGATTCGAGGATTTTATCTGAGTGCCCCATCAAAGTTAACTTGGGTATTTTAGTTTAGAGAACTCACTTCTTCTCAATAGGAGTTGGGTAACTCTTTTTAGCCCATCGATTCGAAATTCTTTTTCACGGGTCGGTGTGTGGCCGTTTGAGGTGTCCCGCTGTGTTCCTAGGGAACATCCACCCAACCATTTGGGTCGTGAACATCTCGGTGCTCTCTTTGCTCGTGACACCTCGCTACCAGTTAGCACGTGTGTTACTCGTCTCTCGTTTGAGTTTACCTTTGAGGTTGGGGGTGAGCCGATGACCCAAATTGAAAAGGAAAATCGAGGCTCCCATTCACCCCCCTCTGGTGTCACCCTCACTCAGCGTTCAGAAAAGATTAACTTTGCTTTCACCCATCCAAGTTTGGTCTGACCTTCTTCACTGGCCTGTCATCAGCACTCATTGCTTATGGTTTCCGTCGATTTCGTGGGCAGGGCAGGACAGCCGACCTCAGCTAACCCTAACCCTGTGATGTCAACCGATGTTTCTGATCGAGAAAACAACCAGCATTGCTGGTTTCTGCAAGTTGGGGTGTGAGCACTGAGAGAAGGGAGAAAAACATATCTAATTTCAGAAGGCAATGTATACAGCGTATTATTGAATTGACTGAAACACGATTAACACTATTGTGTTTCAGTATATTATTGACTGAAAGTTTCAGTCAATAATATACCTGCAGTGCTTTCTAAGGACAGCTACTTGCCACAAGATGGTGTCACTCATTGCTCATTCTGAATTTTTCCGAGAAACATATATAATGTCAAAGGAAAACATTGAACTCCATCTGTTAGCTGTCTACCTTACAGACTTTTTCACTGAACGTGCTTCTGGTTTCATCCAGCAGTTGCTAGGTGTGGCTTTGGTAACTGTTTGGTTACCGTTGCATCTTGTTGTTTGAACTTTACTCTGCTTAATGAAAAACGCGCAACGGCGTGGTCTCCAAAAAAAAAAAAATCAGTACAAGCCTCTTGTGATTCAGCTTCTGTACTTTCTGAAAGGTTGTACTACACTTTTTGATGAAATGGTTGTACTACACTTGCCTTAACCACACCCCAAATGACAAAACGGTGCAATTTGCAGGTTTTAAAATCCAGATCAATCGATGAAGGGAAGGAAAGTACTCTCTTTGCTCGTTTCAGAAAAAAAGAAAGTACTATCTCTTTCCTATTTCAGGTACTTGCTGAATACGCCCATAAACAATGGGCACATCCACATCGCCAACGTCAAGATATAAGATTGCTGCTCTGAAACCAAGTTCCATTTTTATTATGAAGGCACAAGGGACTTGAGGGGTATATTCCTGCCCCGCTACGTCACCACAAGAATCTCGAATAATTTAGTTCGTTGGTTGCTTACACTGAGGTGATGAGGTCTTGTGTGCCAACCTTGCATTCGCCCAACGCAACATGGAGACTATTATATAAAAGTTGTTTGTATGGTTTTCGTAGATGTGGTCCTGGGTTTCAATTGGACAGGAGCTCCCTTGCTGCCAAGGCTCCAGTGACATGGCTGATTGTGAGGAGTGGAAGAAAAATGCGAGGCGGTTACTGTCTGTGGTCTAATTTAATTGTGTGATGTTGTCTCAATGCTTAAGATATGGACAAGGACATGTTTTGTTTAATCTAAGTACCATTATTGCGTCTAAGTTCGACGAATCATTGCACTGGATTGTGTTCTTACCACAGCTCCAAAATTTGCCCCTTGAATTTGGATAGCATGAAGATTGAGTTCAGTATGAAGTCTGAACATGGAGCTGTGATGGACAACAGGTTTGATAGAAACAGGAGATGAAAAATTCAGATCAACGTAAGTGCAAGTTAACGCAAACATTCACACCAAAAGATTCGATAAGTAACCTGCATGAAGGTGCATAGATTAGCAGGCACTGAAATGATCAGGACTGAAGAGCCAAAGATATCACTGTCACTTGGTTCTTTTTAACTGCATACAAGTTGCGCAGTATCCCTACTTTGGGGTTGGCAATAATAAGAACAGGCAACTAGTCTGAAAATTTATAGCTTACGCCAAATGTGCTGAGATTGCATTCAATTTCTCAGAATCTAAATTAGGTCTATGCAACCTTCCTCAAATCATACATAGGAAAGCATTGTTTAATTATATACAATTTGTAAGAATCTAAATTAGATCTATGTAACATCCTGCTTGTCATAAAAAGGAAAGCATCGTTTATTTGTCAACTACTCACACCAAAGAATTAGTTAAAACACAAGCATATAACATCTTTTGCACTTATGTCTAGACTAGAAGAGGACGCTTGAAATAAAACAGGTCAATTGCTAGCATCTTACAGTGGCTTATATCATGTCACAAGGAAAAGAGTACTGATAGGTCAACAACCTCCAAGTGCAATTATAAAAGGAAGAGGTGGAGCCACTGAAAGCTGCTAAAATATTTATCAATTTCTTTGTGCAATGATCTCGAATGATCGTTATCGGAATTTGTATAATTACATGCGATTTCCCTGCTAGTCATCAATCAATTGACCCGGCTGTCTTCCATATTTTTGGGATATTATAAATTGCATGCTCCGATTCAATCCAAAAGCTTAATGGAGAACATAAGAAATTCACTCTATATTTCAGTACTCCCCCTCAAGTCTCTGATGTAGAATAAGAATGAGCAACAGCTGATATCATATTGAGTTTTATGCACTGATCAACAATTCAATTGAAAACCTTAAGCCGATGGAGAAGATGGCCAATTCACTCCATATTTCAACATGGACGAGATCACCCATGCAGTTCGCTTTGCTTGCTTTTGATGGTGTTTCAGGCCTGTCTAAGCCTTATCTTTGTCCCGGTCTGCTGTGCTGCTGCTGCAGCCTCGGCTGTAAATTGTATTTTGTCCACAAGCTCTCTTTCCGGTCTCAAGTGAAAGAGAAAGCTCCTGGTATTTTACTTCAAAAAAACGAAGCTCGATCAGAAATTTGAGAAGACGATAAGAAGGGAATTGGAGTTAGGCATATGGATAAAATTGCTGGCTTAGAGTGATAACTACCATTGCATCCATCACAAATACAACAAAGGAATTGCTATCTCAGTACAGTGTCCAGTGTGTCCAAGACACGGGACTGAAGGATTTGGAGTAAGATATGTCTGGACGGAGCAATATAAAAGACATGCTGCCGTCTGAATAGTACTGCACTACTGCTTGTGTGCATCTTCCATGCCAATTTTACCATCACCATCCGTACAGTTCACAATTGAATAGGTATATTAGTGGAGCTGTAAGCATTCCAGAAAGCGAAAAATTGTCCAGCTTGCTGTTATGTTGTGCTTATTATGGCAGGAACCAGTCATCCTGCAGTTACCTTTTGCAAACACTGAAAGAGTCCAGCTGTGGCCTTTCATGGAAAACAAGAGTTGTTTGAAAACTTCAAACACACACATTCGCGTTTGCCAACGCGAATTTGCACAGTTGCATTTGCATACCAACAAGAAGCATAATGCTATTTTTATTTTCAGATGCCGAATGTGTATCCAAAAATTATTATTCAGAAGAAAGCAGAAAATATCAAGCTTGCAAGTCATACCTCTGAATAATGCATTGTACTGTATTTTATTTTAATTCTGGGGTCTGCACATACCAATAATCAGCAAGAATACAGAGAGAATCAACTAAAATACGCATCGCAGTTTTCAGGATGGACATCTGTCGACCGCTGATAGATGGAAGTGAGGTCATCCGACCTGTCAGCAAGAACTAAACAAAGAGCAATCGCTGAAGGCAGCAGCAGTATAAGCAGGATGGGTGTCCCCACATCAGGCCACATGCACCTGTGATGGTGTCATTTGGACCCTAATCATTTGAGATTTAGTATGGATCCAAGCAACAAGTAACATAGGCGTACCAACTAACGAGTAGTGGCCGTTCCTGTCGCCCTCCAACCAAACTCTTAATCCCTGTACCAAAATGCTGTGACAGCCGCCCTTCTCCGGCTCCCATCGAATGGGGACGGCAATGCCACCATTAAACTGCTTTAGCATTACTGTCTCAATGTTTCCCAGCAACCGTGATGTCTCAAAGACAGATGTAAATATACAATTCTCACCAAACCAAGAGTTGAATGAGCAATGAGCTGAGTCATATGTATCCGAGTCAAGGGCAATGCTCCATATTATAAGAAACAAGGGAGTTCAAAGCTTGAGATTCCGTTACAAAATAGATGGGTAAAGTATCGGAACAAGAACATCAGCAGTAACTAGTTCCCGGCGGTTGAGCGCCTATAAGCGCGCTCCCGCCGGGCTTCTAGATCTCTGTAGCACCGCTATGTTCTTCTTAGTTTACGCCTTTTCTACACCACCGTTCCAGCCGGTGCCTTGTGTTTGTTTTACTTGCATCATCTCTCCGGCAGCTCGCTACGGGAACTGGCGCAAGCCGTGTATGGCGCGGTTTAATTTTACCTGTGATAAATGTCTTTATTCGTAAGATTCTTGTAAGAGCCTATTTTGATCCATTAGCTGCTAATAGTTAGCTAGGTAATAGGTTCCAACTAATATTAGCCGCTACTAGCTAGTTTGGTCCATAGTGTAGTTAGTCAGGTATTCAGCTAACAATCAGTTAAACTATTAGCTAGACCTGTTTGGATCCAAGGAGCTAATCATCAACAGCCATAGCACCTTGGATCCAAATAAGTAACACTTTGTTTAATACTCTGCTTTGTGATATGGTTTATCTACTCATCTATAGAACAACAGTTTTTTTTTTTACAACACTATAGAACAGCAGTTGAGAAGCTAGCACACGAAGTTGGAGCTGAACATTCAAATTCAGCCAATCCAGCTTGCCTTATGCTAAGAGAAGTTTCCCGAGGTCCTTTTGTTAATTGCAACGGGTGCAGAATCTCGAGAGATATGCTATAGTGTACTTGGCAGCCGTGTGCCACCAAAATGCAGGGAATATGTCAGTTCCACGAGGGTAGAACCCTAAAATAACCCACCAGTGCATAAACAACGCCACTGATCCCAGCTCCGTCCTCATTAGCCTCCAATCAATCCATCAAACCCTAGATTAAGCTCCACAAATCAACGCTAACAAACGCCAAGCGGATCCCCCTCCCACCTGTAGTTGCCTTTGCATGTCCATGCAGCACATCTCCTCATCTCCTTGCAAGATTGCATGCATGAAGCCCATGAGCTGCCACGACAAGGAGCACCCGGAGCTCGCCGCCACCGCCACCGCCACCAACAGCGGCTTCGACTGGCTCGAGGATTCCATCTCCTTCCTCACCGCGGATGTCGACATCGCCGCCGGTGGGTGGTGGTCCGATCCCGCGGCGGCGCAGCAAGATGATATCGGCAGCGTCGTGGCGCAGACGCTTTCGCCCCCGCCGGCGCCGCTGCTGACGACGACCAGTCCGCCCCTGGCGCACACCTCGCCAAGCATTGCGTCACCGGCCGTGTCGTCGCCGTCGGAGCCTTCGTCAAAGAAGCGCAAGTCCCCGGCGCACAGGGCGTCCGTAAACAGTGGCGGCGGCAACCAGCGTCGCCGCGCTGACCAGGACAGCAGGCCAGGTGGCGGTGGCGGTGGCGGCAAGAAGGGCGGGTCCAAGGGCGGGGGAGCGGGATCCGACCGGGACACGAGGTGGGCGGAGCAGCTTCTGAACCCGTGCGCGGCCGCCGTCGAGGCCGGCAACCTGTCGCGCGTGCAGCACCTCTTCTACGTGCTCGGCGAGCTCGCCTCCTTCTCCGGCGACGCCAACCACCGCCTCGCCGCCGCGCACGGGCTGCAGGCGCTCGCCCGCAGGCTCCCCGCCGCCGTTGGCCCGGCGGCCGCGGCGACCGTTCGGGTGCCGCCCTGCGAGTGCCCGACGCCGGCGTTCGCGGGCGCGGAGCCGCGGCTGTTCCGCGCGTCGCTCATCAGGTTCCACGAGGTGAGCCCGTGGTTCGCGCTCCCCAACGCGCTGGCCAACACCGCCATCGCGCACGCCGCGTCGCGCGGGGGCGCGGAGCCCCGGCCGCTGCGTCGTCGTCGACCTCGGCGTCTCGCACGGCGTGCAGTGGCCGACGCTGCTAGAGTCGCTGACACGGCTGCCCGGCGGGCGCACGCCGCCGTCCGTCCGCCTCACCGTGGCGGGGCCCGGGGCCACCCCGCCGGCGCCCTTCTCGGCGTCGCCTCCGGGTACGACTTCTCGCCGCACCTCCTCCGGTACGCCAAGTCCATCAACCTGCAGCTCTCCATCAGCCGCGCGGCGTCCCTGGACTCGGTGCACCATGGGTTCGCCGCCTCCCCGCCGCCGGGCGAGGCTCTCGTCGTGTGTCTCCAGTTCCGGCTCGGCCACGCCAGCGCCGACGAGCGGGCAGAGATCCTAAGGAAGGTCCGACGCCTGAACCCGGAGCTGGTGGTGGTCTCGGAGCTGGACGGCGGCGGGGGCGACGGCACCGCGGCGGGCGAGTTCACCGCGAGGCTGGAGCTGCTGTGGCGGTTCCTGGAGTCGACGTCCGCGGCGTTCAAGGGGAGGGACGGGGAGGAGAGGCGGCTGCTGGAGGCGGAGGCCGGCACGTCCGTCGTCGCGTCGGAGGCGGGAGCAGGGAGGGAGGCGTGGCGGGAGCGCATGGCGGCGGCCGGGTTCGAGGAGGCGGCGTTCGGGGACGAGGCGGTGGAGTCGGCCAAGTCGCTGCTGAGGAAGTACGACGGCGGCTGGGAGATGTCGGCGTCGGGCGCGGCCGGCGCGGTGGCGCTGCGGTGGAAGGGGCAGCCGGTGTCGTTCTGCTCGCTGTGGCGGCCGGCGTGCAGTGGCTGAGCCTGAGCCGGCCGGTCCATGATCATGGCGGATGATCTGGGCCGTGCACTGCGAGTAGGTGATGCACACTTGCACCCCAGGTGAGGTGGCCAGGTCCCAGGAGCTTCAGCTAGCCGACGCGCCTTGGACATGGTCCATGGAACAGGACACGCCGGTGCAGTGAAGTGTGTTGCTCTGCTCCCATTTCACGAGCTTGGGCACCGGCGGTGTACGGGAAGCCATGGCGAAACCAGTGTAGGTGTAGGTGTAGCCTTTTTCTTTTTTTCCTCCCTCTCTTGTTTTCGAAGAAGAAAGCTACTGCAGTTGTCGGTGGCCATTTTTGTACAGATCGATACGATTCCTTTTCGATTTCTCTGCCCCATGCGTGTGCATATTGCTTGGTTTAATTTCCTTAGGGCATGTATAACAGTGAGATAGCTGCTGTCGTAAGTAAGTTCTTGAAATTTACAAACACAGACATAAATAAATAGACGAACTTTGTATAACCCACGATAGCAAATTTCTTTCTTTTTGACTGTCTACAAATCATTTAATGCTTGTATGTAGTCATGATCAATCATGAATGGTATTTCTATATACCATCGTGTTGCTAATGGAAAATAAATTCTTCAAAGTAAATAATAGATTATATGAATAATGTAATATATAATATGTTTCATCAATCAAATATAACATATGATCTTATTCTCATAAATCAAATATGATTGAAACATTTATGTCTAATTCTCTTTGTTTCCATAGCGATGCCATATGTGCTTAACAAGATCATCCCTGAGTTGTCTATGTGTTGGCCGTGCTTGGATAGTGGAATTCCTTCTAAGCACATCCGCGAAGCATGGATTGGGGTTATCACTTGTATGCACTTCAGGTGGAAGCACTATCGCTGTACTTGCATTCTCATTCAAATCCAAGGGAACTCTAACCAATTCCTTCTCATCCTCCACTATCATATTGTGAAGGATAACACAAGCTTGCATTATATTGACAACGTCCTCCTGCTTCCATAACCTTGCTGGTCGACGAACAATATCAAAGCGGGTTTGCAATGCGCCGAATGCGCATTCGACATCCTTCCTTGCTCCTTCTTGCATCTTTGCAAACAATTTGTCTTCGTGCCCTGAGGGGCTGTTATTGTCTTCACGAACACCGCCCATTCTGGATATATTTTATCGGCAAGATAGTAGCCCATATCATATTGCGTTCCATTTATGGTGTATTGCACCCTTGGAGCTTCCCCTTTTAGGACATCGATGAACAATGGTGACTTGTTTAAGACATTGATGTCATTCTGAGATCCGGCGGTACCAAAGAAAGCATGCCATATACGAAGATTATGAGATGCCACTGCTTCAAGAATCATAGTAGGAACACCTTTGTCACCACGTGTGAACATGCCTGCCCAACCTTTCGGACAATTCTTCCATGCCCAATGCATACAATCTATGCTTCCCAACATTCTTGGAAAACCACGAGCTTCATTTTCTTGTAAAATTTTCTCTAGTTCTTCACTTGTAGGAGGACGCAAGTACTCTTTACCAAAACATTCAATCACACCTACGGCAAATTTTCCTAGAATCTCCAAAGAAGTGTTTGCTGCAATTTTTAGGACCTCATCAAGTTGGTCAGCCGGCGAGCCGTATGCTAGCATCCGGATTGCCGTGGTACACTTTCTGAAGAGGTGAATGTCCCTCCCTACCAGTTGCATCAACTCTTGGGTAAAATAAGGATCCCAATTGCTAAGAGTTTCCACAATGCGCAAGAATAATGGTTTATTCATCCGAAACCTTCTACGAAACATCTCATCGGTGTAGATAGGATTTGTAGAAAAGTAATTAGCAACAAGATCATCATGACCTGCTTCTCGATTCCTTGGTATGTACCTTCTTGGTCCACTTTGCCGTCGGTGCCGATTCACATACGATGTTCCTCCTTCAATGTCGGCCTTCAATCCATCTCCAATCTTCATCACAAATTCTTCCATGATTTCATCTTCTGCTAGGAAATCTTCCACGCTGAACACCTCTGTAGGATCAAAGTCATCAGCTTCTGACAGATCATCTTCATCATCAACTGGTGGATGTGGTTCCATAATAGTGGAAAAACAACTCTGAGTTCCTATGCCGACTAAATGGAGTCAAGCCACCTATTTGTAGCCTGCAACCTATGAATTGGATGGACATGATTCATACGGGAGATATGCAGACTATAGATGGTTTCACAAGCAGACATGCAATCGGTGGACAGTTTCAGAAACTGACATGCAGTCAGTGGAAAGTAAAAATCATGACATGCATGTAACTGAAAAAATGAGGCGTTTAACACATTCACACAGGGAGACAATCGGTGGAAATTAAGCATACTATGAACTGAACAGGTAGCAGAACCATCATAATTTCCTTGCTGTCCACATCTATCAGAATATTTCAGTTATTAGTTTTCAGAAGCTGAACGGAAAAATAGAATTACATATGGGCCGCCTGCATTCAGTAGCAAGCATTCAGTTAGCAAGAAGGCAAGCATTCAGCAACTGAAAATTCGAGGCAAGCAAAAGTAGCAAGCGTTCAGTTAGCGACGAGGCAAGCATTCAGTATCTGACCGGATTCAGTTTTCATGTTCCCTCTGGCACCATGGACGTACGGCCTGCAAAGCTTACCAAGCACCGCCCAGCACTGGATTCGGGATGCGCACTGCTCGCCCTGCCCGGCGGCGCGACCGTGCTCTTCCTCGTCAGCACGGCCCCGCTTGTCCTCGTCGGCGCGGCCCCGCCGCTCATCCTCATCGGCATGGCTCTGCTCCGTCTGCTCGCCCTGCTCCGCCGGCGTGGCCCCGCTCTAACTCGCCGGCACGGCCCCGCTCGTCCTCGTCGGCGCCGCCTGCTCGCCCCGCCCTACCCCAATGTCGGTGGCAGCTGCGCACGCTGGATCCGCGCGGCGGCGTCTGTAGACGACGGCTCCGTACAACGCGAAGCGAGCCGTCGATTTGGTCTGGGAGCACGAGCCGTTGCTCTCTCTCCTCCAAACCAGGGGGGATTTTGTAAATGTACCATGACGAGACGACGGCCACAACGCCCGTTGTACGTGCCCTTAAGTGTCAGCAGGGTACCAACATGCATACACGCTCCAAGTAAACAAACGTGCCAAGCAGGTCCCATGTACCCCAAATCAAGAGCATGTACCTACTTGCATTGCCTCGTGTGATCACAGGATTGAATCGATTGGCAGCTCGATAGTTAAATACATGAGTACATTATGTATAAAACATCTCACTGCAGTGCCACAGTCAGGAAACTCACGTGTTATGCGTGGAGATGAAAACATTTACACCCTCTTTGGTTTGAGAGAGCTTTTCAAGTTAGGACTACAACAAAGTCTATTTAGTAGTTAGCAAACAAAACAGGAGGGATTTTTTTTAGGATTTTTTCCCCTAGAAGTTCTTAAAAGTACCTCAAGGAGAAACTTGTTCTAAAAGTATTGGAACTAAAAAAAAGGTTCTAGGACTCTTAACCAAAGAGGACCTTATTGGGTAGCTACTAGTGAGATTCAACATCAATCAGCTGAAGTCTTATTTGTTTGGAATATACAAAAATCTGCCAACTTCTATAATGGACGCAAACTTGTTCTATAACCGAATTAATAGCTCAAAATGATCTATCTAGCTAATAAAAAATTGTTAGCTGGGTCTTGATTGCAAAAATAATTGCAAATTATTACTAATTATTAGCTAGATGATCCGAAAAGGTTTCAACTAATAGCTTCAGTAGTAAAAAAAAGTAATTAGCTGCCTTCTTTTAGCTAGCAACTCACAATTAGCTGCCAGTAAAAAGTAATTAGCTGGCTTCTTTTAGCAGCAGCTACTACAATTTGCTGCTGGTAAACATTGAGTAATTAGATGGCTTTCTTTAGCTGCTAGTAAAAAGTAATTAGCTGGCTTCTTTTAGCTGACAAGCTCTTGAGAGGTCTGGTCTTGTTTGGATTCAATGAGATGGTAGTTAGCTGCTAATAATTAGTTACCTGATTCAAACAGGTCTAGCTAACTACAGTAATATTTTACGTGGATACTCAAAAGTAGCTAATAACAGTTATGCAACTATTAATAGCTCAAAATGATATATTTAGCTAATAAAAAAAATGTTAGTTGGGCTCTGGATTGCAAAGTACTAATTGAAAGTATTTAGCTGTCTCTTAATTACAAATTATCACTAATTATTAGTTGCAGGATCCAATAACTAGTTAATAGACTCAATAGTAAAAGGTAATTAGCTGGCTTCTTTTAGCTAGCAGCTAACAGTTAGCTGCTAGCAAAAAGTAATTAGCTAGCTTCTCTCAGCTAGCAGCTAATAAGTAGCTGCCTGGATCTAACAGGCTCTTGATAGGTCTAGTAGATGACTTTTTTTTTTCCGATATCGGTCCAGTAGAGGACGTTGGGTAGACGTGAGAATCGACTCCATGCCTCACATCACGGGCCACGGCCACTCGCTAGGGTGATACAGGGAACAAAAGCTATACATTTTTTTTTTTTTTGAGCTCAACAATGCTTTAATTGTTTCAATCCTGCTCGTGGATAAAAATCACAATTTGGTGCCATCATAACTAATAACTTGCAATGCTGATAATGCAATTTTTGCACCCTTGAGATGAATGATTTTACTAAGAACATGCAGACACAGATACCATGATATTAACCTTTTAGTGAGCAAGTACAAAATACTAGAGTACTAGCACAGTTGCTTTCCTTCCCTAAAGCAAGGTTCTTGTAGGCAGAAACTTATACTGCTGCTGTATCGCACATCTCGTGGTTAAATAGGTGGGTGGTAGACTGGTAGACAATAAGATCATACCAATACAACACTAATCTCTTCAAAACATGATTCACCAAAGGATACTAATCTAACCGACGATGATGAATGGTTAGCCCACGTTCAGCTGATCAATGGTCATCCGAGGACGCTTTGCAGCAGCAGCTGCCACAGCATTGAGTTGGAATGAAACCCTCTGACCATGCTGCGGAGTGTGCTGTTGCTCGTTATTTCTCTGATCCTGTGAGAAGGTTGGATTAGAATTTGATGGGTTCGGCGTCAGAATTGGGTTGGATTCTTCATTCTCATCCTCTGTTTCCTCGTATTGCGGTGGTGGCTTAAACGGAGGTAGGAGTTGGTAGTTCTGAGCCAACAGTGTGTCCTGCTCAGGTGGGAGGGGAATTGAGCCAGGAGGGGCAATTGATTTGGGCAGTGGCATTCTGTTTCGACTACGGGCCAGCTCGAGGAGAACCTAACAAGAAGAGGAAATAACTTGTTAGAATAAAATACTGATACACACATGATCAACTTTTCAGGAATCCAATGGAACAACAATGATAACCCCTAGATTCAAAATATTAAGTAGGCCATAACCACAGAAGACACACCAAAACATGAGTTCCAGTGTTTCACCACAACTCTCATACACATTTTAGTTGTGCTAAGACAACATCCAACAACTATATCTATAAATGGCTTTCTTTGTACTAGGGAGTCTAGGAACATAAAAAGGCAATATGAGATCCCTGTAGACTAAGCATGATATATCAGCATCACATCATCTTATTTCAAGGTGAATACACATACTTAATACCATAACACACTCGTACAACTAAAATAATGTGGCATCATGATTCGCATCTCAAGACAAAGAGGTAATGGCTTTGTGAATTGTGGTAACCCACTTGGAAAATCTGAAGATCAACCAGTGTGCTCCGGATTTTCTAGTGGGATGATTTCATGATGCCTAACAATGACTTGATTTTCTAGTCTAAGTAGTTCTTTATAAACAGATAAAAGTTCTGTAGTCATGTTGACGTTGGTCAAATTTGATGGCAACAAGATGGTTTTTGTTGCGGGTTCAGCTGTCGGTAGATGTTTTCGACTGTTCTTTCTTTGCATATGACAATTACTCTTCCAAATATAGAGACTATTCCCTAAGGGTCAAAGTTGCCTCTAACAGAAGGAGTCTTGTATTCCATTATGAATAAAAGAGCAAATTTAGAGATTGCTCACCAAAACGACAAGCTGTCAATGTATAATACATCACAAAAAATTGAAGGGAGATCAATATGGTCTACTAATGAAACACAAACAAAGACTACTTTTTGTTGCATTATATTAAATAACCTCAGCAAATTCTAATAGGAGTATTCTTTAAAACAAATCTTCACAAGCTGAATCTAAACATACAGAATGATGTTTTGAATTGTTGGCTACACACATCCCAAAATATGACTGGAGAAGTTATTCATTATAGCTAAGCAAGAAATAAATCAATTTACTCTTTTCAAATATTAATTTGGTACTTCCAAAGCTTCCTTGGGTAAGCGATGTATCATGGCCTGAGACAAGTAGAAGTTTAGTTTTATAAACAGATAAAAGTTCTGTAGTCGTGCTGGTTAAATTTGACAGCAAATAGATGGTTTTGGTCACTGGGTTCAGCTGTTGGTTAATGTTTTCTACTTTTCTTTCTTTGCATCTGACAAGAACGCTTGCAAATTTAGAGACTATTCCCTAAAGGTCAAATTTGTCTTTAGAAGAAATAGTATTGCAATCCACCATGAAATCTTTTTTAGAGATTGTTCAATAAAGGTCCAGTTGTCACTGTATAATCCATCACGAGAAAAAAGTGATATTGGAGATCAATATGATCGACTAATGAAACAAAAAGCAAAGATTATGATCTTGTATTATATTAAATAACCTCAGAAAATTATTACAAAAAAAATACTCCCTCCATTCCAAATTATAAGTCACTTTGACTTTCTAGGTTCATCCATTTAGTTATGTATCTAGACAGTCTAGATACATAACTAAATGGATGAACCTAGAAAGTCAAAGTGACTTATAATTTGGGATGGAGGGAGTAAAAGTTTTTTTGAAACAAAGCTTCACAAGCCAAATCTAAATATACAACCAAAATTTTGAATTGTTGGCTACAAACGTCCCAAAACAGTGCTTTCGGGCTGGAAAGATTATTCATTATGAGCTAAGCAAGAAAGATATAAATTTACTCTTTTCAAATGATAACTGGTACTTCCCAAGCTTCCTTAGGTAAGTGGTGTACCATTTTCTTGGTGAGCAAGTACATATTATAATTTTTATTTGTACAGATTCCAAGGGATCAACAGAGATCATGTTAGTTGTATTTAGTAATACCACATTTAAACAAACCTCTTATCAACATGTTAAGGATGTCTCTCATAAGGCAACAAATATACTTAGTGATGCTGCTGATGCCTCATAACAAGCAAGGAGAAATCAATTGTGTTGGTAACAATGTAATCTTCTAGAAATGCATCTTAAAACTCAGTACTAGGTGTAGTCAGAAGCACCCAAACACTTTTTCATATCCATAACACCACTTCATCACTGAATGGTCAAATGGAACACTTGATTATGTGGTTCTGCTCAAAGGTCGGCCTTGTATGAACTTCTCAACAGATCAAATATCATAGCAGATCTAATAGGAATCAGTGAGTCAGTGTGTTTTCATCAAAGAATCTGGACAAAAAGTACCAATAGCCTTGTCATAGGTAGATGCATACAATGAAGATTTTGACACACAAGAAACAAATACGAGGCAGAAGTACAAATGCAACCAAAGGAGAAAGGAAATTAGTCCTGTGCAGTTCTAGTATTCTGCTAACTAGTCTTTGATGCCCTATAAGAATGTGGATGAATGATTAAAAGATGCAATGCAACAACCACAGTGTTATGCTACAGAGAGTTACACCTTTGATTAAGAACAGAGGGAAATATGAAATAAAAACAGAACACAATACCCTAATGCAACAGAGAATTCAATCCTGCAAGTATCAGTCAGGCATAAACAACATCTAATCATCTATAACTTCAAAATGCAACTGGGTGGGTAGCTCCAAAATTTATTAGGTATAGGCAATCCATCTTAAGCTGAACCATTTAAAGCTTATTTGCCAAGGGATGCAATAGCTGTAATTTTCCAATTTGAAAGGTAGTTACATTTCGTATGGGGCAATCTTCACCCTACATCTGTAGTTTGTCTGTGACATAATGAAATTTTAAAATTTCAAAAAGAAAGAAAGAAAGAAAGGGAATTCCTAGACATTATGATACTACTGTAAGTCCAAAGTTTTATTAATAGTTAAAATTGTTATAGACATACAGTAGGAAGTAAAAAGATCACCATATTTTGCAAGGTAGCACAGGGATGACAAGTACCATTTTAGAATAGATGAAGACGCGGCTTTAGAAACTTCATTATCTCATTCATAGAAGAATTTATTACAACACATGAATTTCTTTACTAGTAGTTTAGAATTCTGAATCAATGATGTTGTCTTTCTCCGATCTATGTGGATTTTAGTATTGATCCTCTTTCTGAACATATATGCTGTAAGTCGACATTTCCATCTCTGTATCAATGGAATTGAATGGGGACAAGTTAACAAATTTAAATGACAATTTCACCGAGACTACATAGAATAGATACTACTCCAAGACTAGAGAGATGCGAGGAAAGCTATTATTAGTATTACTAACAAACAATTGAAGAAATACCATGTTGTCGTCCAACTAATCCAGCAAAACCAAAACTAATTCCAACTCAAGTTTCAACTACACGGGCAACACAAGGACTAGGGTTGGTGGATTTCGACCGTGTAACTACTCCAAGACTAGAGAGATGCGAGGAAAGCTATCATTAGTATTACTAACAAACAATTGAAGAAATACCATGTTGTCGTCCAACTAATCCAGCAAAACCAAAACTAATTCCAACTCAAGTTTCAACTACACGGGCAACACAAGGACTAGGGTTGGTGGATTCGACCGTGTAACACCAGCCGACTGAGAAAAAAAAACAATTTGGCAGGATCTAAGAAAACAATCACAGAAGCCAACTGATTTGCCGAAATTGAAGAGCAACAAGGTAGGATTTTGGGTGGGATTGGTACCTCGCGCGGCGGCGGCTGGGAGAAGGAGAAATTGACCTTGGCCTGGATGGCGAGGCGGACGTCGTCGGCGTCGATCTGAGCCTTCCCGGCGTGGTCGGCGTATACCTGGGCGTCCCCGAGCACGTCTCCGACGTATCGGTAGGCCAGGTCCAGGAACTGGTGCACGACGCGGGGCTCGTACTCGCCCTCGCCGAGGCCCATCGAGCGCAGCAGCTCCCGCACCACCCGCGCGTCCCGGGGCTCGTCCGCGACGGAGGCCCCCGCGCCTGCGGCTGCTGCAGCGGCAGCGGCGGCCGACGGGGCCGATGGACGAGCGCCGCCGGCGTCCATGGTTGGTGCGTGGTGGGGATTCGCCGTTTCGGGAGTGTGGCGTCACCGGGACAGCTTGTCAGGGGCTCAGGATTCAGGGCAACCAGCTTCTGGACACAGAGATGGTTCCATATAGTGTTATAAGTTGTGAAATTTGAGGAATACCACCAAGCGACGCTTTGGCCGAGTGGTTAAGGCGTGTGCCTGCTAAGTACATGGGGTTTCCCCGCGAGAGTTCGAATCTCTCAGGCGTCGCAATTCCATTTTATTATTTGCATTTCATACGAACTTCCATTTACCTTTTCTTCTTATCATATTTTGGTTTTGTGAATTATAATCGAAGTTACCATTCTAAACTCATCTTTTGTACGTTCCTTTTCCCTTACGAACCATTTGTTTTAATTATTTGCATTTCATCCACTAATTTTTTTCCTTAATTATTATTTCATCCACTAATTTTGAACTTCCATTTATCATTTCTTTTATCATTTTTGGTTTTTGTGAATTATAATCAAAGTTACCATTCTAAACTCATCTTTTGTACGTGAATCCTTCTATCCCTTACGAACCATTTGTTGTTGGTTCATGTGTTTTCTAACTAATTTTCAACATGAGTTAAAAGGTATCGTAGTTCTATTACTCTGTGTTATGAAATCTCATTATGTGGGTGAATCACTTATTGGAGGAAGAATACAATTGGGCAACACTACTTGCCCGTTAGCCCGTCAACCTGTTAACCCGTCGACCCGTTATTGGTTCTATAAATAAGGGAGTTGTGGCCACCTTTTGTACACGCTGGTTATCAGAATGAATAAAGAGCTCTCTCCCTCCTATCTCTGTGTGTTCTTGTTTCCTGTTCATGTGTGCATGTGATCTGTGATCTTGTGTATGAAAGAACGTGATTTTCAACACGTTATCAGCACGAAGCTCTGCCGAGCTAGAAGGTAAGAAAGGTTAGGAAATCTGTTCTTTCATCACAATACAAGATGCTTGTTCTTTCATACACATTCTTTCCTGTATACACGAACAAGCACGAGCACACTCACCTATGGCGATGTAAGGAAGGCTCAGCCTCCGCTCGCTTGAGCCCTGAAGTGCCAACAAGTGTCGTCGTCCCGAAGACGAGCACGCGAACGATGCAACCTCCAGCAGAGGCGAGCATGACCGCAGCAAACGTGGTGGCCCCGACGTCGTGAGCGCGGCGCGGAAGAGCAGGCCTCCACAGGCCGCCGCCGCCGGCGTGGACGAGCAGGCCTTCATAGGCCGCCGCCACTACCAGCTCGCCATGAATGTCCTCACGGCAAGTGGGTCTGGTCCCTATATCCAGATCCGGTCAGCTCAGTGGATCTGGTCCCCATATCCAGAAACCGCGGGTGAGTAGGCCCACGACCGCTGCAACTCTGGCAGGCGTGCCCGGCCATGAAGGCCGCCGCCGTCCAGCCTGCTTGACGCTCGCCGCAGCCGGACGCGGCCACCTGCAGGCCCTGAAGACCGGGCGCTGGCCACAGGCCGCCGGCGCACCCCCGCCAGCCGCTCCAGACGAGCAGATGTGAACGGCTCGGCCCTGCAGGCCACGCGCGAGCGCGACCCGGCCCCTGAAGCGGTCTTGGCGCGGAGGCCCCGACGCGGTGAGCCCCTGATGCGCCCTCTCGCTACACCGTCGCGGAGAGACCGGCCCGGCGCGGGCCGAGCGGGCGCGGGCCACGCGCGCGACCCCCTGTAGCCACCTCGGCGCGCGGACGCCGCGGGCGTGCGGGAATCGCCCGACGCGGTGCTCCCCTGGCGCCCTGGCGCGGCTCCCTCGACGCGCGGCCCCGGCACGGCCACCCCGCGCGGGCGCGGCCACCGGCCCTGCAGGCCAGAACCGCACAGACCACGGCCCCATGGCCGTGCGGACATGAGCCCCTTGCGCGCTGGTTGCAGCAACCACTGCTTGTGCTTGCCACGGACGCTCAGCCCTGAAGGCCAGACGCCGCCGGCGGCTGTACAGACGCGCGGGCACCACTGCTACCGCTGCTGGCCTTCCCAGTCGAGGGAAACGCCTGAGCGCGCACAGGCCCCCGGACACCTCCGGCGAGGTCCCGGCGTGGCTCCGGCTTGGCCTAGCCCGCCATGGCACGCGCACCAGCGCGAGCGCGCAGGGCTGCCCCGACGCAAGCGCCTCGCCTCGCCCGACATGGGAGCGGGCAGGCCCCTCAGCGCGCGGGCGCGCGACTCTGCCACGAGCAGGCCCTGGTGCCGCCGCTGCTGGCTTCCTGGCCTCACGCGAGCGAGCGCACTCCATGGTCGAAGCCACACTTCCTCTTTTCTCTCGTATCCTATTCTGGGAAAGAGATAAGGATGAGAGAGCAAAAGGAGTGCATGCTTGTAAAAATAAAAATTAAAATTTTAAAAAAAAAGGGGAAAAGGAGCATGCACCGTGCACAGCTGCCATGCATGTGCTGCTGAGCAGAAGTGGATGGTCACGTGCATTGTTGCCGTGCACTGCTACCATGCATGTGCTGATTTTTCAGTCCTCAAATAAATGGCCGCTGGCCGCTGGCGTAGCATGCATGCTCTGGCTTGCTATCATTACTGCCGTTGGCTGCTGCTAACGTTGCTGGCTGCTGCGAGTGGCCAGAAGCCACACAGAAGCCACACATGCAGCACGACACCCACTGTCGTTCAAAAGCCGTGCATGCAAATAAATGGCCTGAAGCCAATCCATGCACTGCGCACAAGAGTGCAGTACCTCTTGCATGAAACCAGTAAAGACTTGGTGACCTTGAATTATGGAGCAGCGATAACGTGAAGACACTTCCAGTGATAAGCTGCTCCCCGAGTAATAATGGCCTGAAGCCATTACGATGAGATAGCAACTAGAAGTTGCAATATCGTTAACAATGGCCCGAAGTCCATTATGATGACTAAATACGCGGCCCGAAGTTCGCGAAGTATGAGTGGCCTGAAGACCACTATAATTTATCATCTTTATTATTTCCATTATCATTATTACTTATCTATTTACTGCAATTTACTTTACCGCATTTAAATCCTGCAGATTTAATTATTGCAGTTTATATTGATGTCTATATTTCTTAGTCACAAAGTAATTCTAAAGATTATCGACGACATGACATACGGTCTGAAGTCCGTAAAAATCATGATGACCTGAAACTCACCACGTCATGCCACTATGTGGCTTGAAGCCCATAGAAATCAATGCGGCCTGAAGCCCGCAGGAATCATCGAGGCTTGGAGACCTCACATGGCATGGATATTTATTGCAACTTTATATTACTATGCATTGCTTTATTTATTTGTTGCAATTCACTTTCTTGCATTTACTTAAATCCTTTAGATTTACTTTTATATGCAAGAATATATTTCTTATGCAACCGCATAGATATTTGGGAAAATACAATCCAAAGACCGTATGTGAGTGTAATCCCGAAGATTGCATACAACCGATCCACCGACATTGCACATTGGTTGTGCGGGCATGACGGACATTGCGAAAAAGGGAATTACCGAGCTAGCCGTGGACGGCAAAGAACTACGACTTGGACCATCGACGTTGAGATCAAACGCGATGGCATGGGCCTCGATCATACCATTGCTCACGGCTGGCCGGCAAGGATGAACGGACAAAGCCTCATAAAGCGAGGCATTGCGGCTTTTACAACGCCACTTACACCCGCACTGAAGTCCGAAAGTACATGGAGGAAGACGATCCACCGTTATATGGCGCCCCTCGAAGGATCGCTTTAGCCAACAAAGTCGGTTGTGCTCTCAAAAGCACAACAGAGTGGATCGCCTTTACGCTTCCAAGACCATATGTCCGTGGTAACATACAACTCGCTTTACATAGGATTGTGTCCAAACTCGCCTCTATGTGGCCACAAGATCACCGATGCCGATATGATCGAGAAAACTCTTTCTACCTTCCAACCCGACAACGTAGTTCTACATCGCCAGAAGGCATGAAGTACTCGGTACTATGAGTCGATAACAAGATTACACGATTATGAACAACATAATGATGTTCTCAGGAACAATCATTCAGCACAACATAGCAACTTCAAAGCTACTGATTGCGGAACAACATAATGATGTTCTCAGGAACAATCATTCAGCACAACATAGCAACTTCAAAGCTGTGCCTAAAACACATGCTAAGCGTTGCTGAGAATTCTCGCGACCGCGAAGTCCGTGGAAAGGGAAAATGGAAAGGAAAAAGAGGTTCCATGAAGCGAACCCGAGAAGAGTCAACGTAGTCCTCATTTCACCACTGAGCCTGAAGCTCAGGAATGTGATGACATGCTTGTCAGCACAATGGAAAATGGTGACAACATCCAGATGGACGAAAGTGAGGATTGCCTTTTCGACAATGACCTTGATATACTCAAGGATCTGTAATAACCCCTAAGATATCATGTTAGTCGAAATGCAATGCCCGAATGTACTAGTGGAACCCGACCGTTCATGCTCTTGGAGAGCATTTGCAGTATGTCGAATGGTCCATGCTCCTGAAGAGCATTTGCAATATCTTCCACAAGTTATGAATGTTTGTTTTAGCACTATGTGCTAAATTCCCAAAGTCTCAAGCCAACTGCGTACCCCCACAACTAGTGTGTGAGAAAGAATCAAGTATTTTCCATCTGCGTATGCGATACATGTGCCAGTATCGCCACATCAGCGTACACCAAAGAGATCTCAGCAGAAGTTGAGATATGTGAGCCTATGACTAGGGATCTTCATAAGGCTCGGTACGCTGATTGCATTTCCCAGCATTAGGGGGAGATAGGCATCCAGAAGAATGCCGGAAAATTGCATAAAAAAGGAATGGTAGGATGCATTCCTTAATCCACGCACTAGTTAATCTGAACCGGGAGTTCAAAAGATTATGCATTTGCAAATTGTTGCAAATGAGCTACCAAATACCTCCACTAGTTAGGGAAGTGACAAGGTCGCATCTTACTACAATGAATGCGCTGGAGAGAGTATAGGTACCCCAGAAGGTTACCAACTCTATTGTCTCCACCCAATCCTAGGTTGAGGGGGAGACCTCCGGGTGCTCAGACAAGTGTCTACGGAGACGTCCGCATAGACAAGATCTTGAGCCACTTGCACCACTTAGGAAATTAGTTGAAGAAGCTCAACCTGAAGTTGAGAACGCCCTGAATCGGCGGCTCGATCTGAAGTCGAGTTGGTCCTAGAAGGACCCCATCCTGACGATGGAAACCACCATGTGGCGCGCGCTTAATATCGCATTGGTGGATCGGAACGCCCCAGCTCAATCGTTATGGGAAATCACGATGAGCAGGAGGATGATCATGAGGAGATCGCCACTAATTTTATGGAATTAGGAGAATTATGTGATTGAAAGACCACAATTGTCGACATACATTCTGCCCTCACAATTGCTAGCTCAATGGATCCTGAGCATAATAAAAGTCCATGGCAAAGTGCCAGAAGCACTTAGAATGGGACAAATAGAAAGTAGCAATTGAGGCAAAGTTGCACTCGTTTTTTTGAAAGAGGTTCTTGGGCCTGAGTCCCAACACCTCTAGAAGTCATCCCTGAAGGGTGTAAATGGGTCTTCCTCCTAAGGAGGAATAAATATGGCACAAAGCGAGGCAGTGGCACAAGGGTTCTCGCA
The DNA here is from genome assembly GCA_015847255.1 of Hyparrhenia diplandra. NCBI lineage: Eukaryota > Viridiplantae > Streptophyta > Magnoliopsida > Poales > Poaceae > Hyparrhenia > Hyparrhenia diplandra. The sequence continues at coordinate 155,925 of JADLZK010001851.1, read as the reverse complement.
GAAACCCAATCATCATTTATGATGAAACTCACTCTCCTGTTATAAGTGGCAAAGATGTTATGATACTTTTAATTATGGTAGCTAATAACTTAAATAAAGGCAGTTGGCAAACATTGTGATCACATACTTGTATGGGTCATATGATTCGGGAATCCATATGAGAGTTCCTGAAGGACTCAAGATCCCTGGACCGAATCAGAGAATAGCATCCGCATAAAGCGGTCGTGGTATGGATTGAATGATCCGAAAGGATGTAATTCAACCATTTGTGTAATGTCCTCCTGAAGAAGGATTACACAAACAACCAAATCCTGCTTGAGCCAGCAGCTCGAACACCTCCCTGAAGGAGTGTATATACATCGGTCTATAAAGAGGGCACTTAAGAAATTTGGGCAAATGGCTCCCTCTAAACATCCTCCATGGTGGTTCGATTCCTAGAAGTGGATCAGTCCCATTTAGACCAAGGGTTATAATGGGTAAATATTGGAACCTTAAGTTCCCTATTTTAGCGCCATTGGAGCTCCAATGTACCTAGTGTAACACCCCTGGTGTTACTCAACTAAAATATTGCCATGTCATCATGTTTATCATAAAGCATGCATAATTAGAAAATTTGAAATGCATTGAAATTAAAATGAGTTTATATTTTTAGAGAATGTTTGTGCTTAAGAAACTTTAGAGTGATTTAATTTTAATTTATGTTTTTGATCCTAAGTGTGATGTTGGATGATGGTTGGATAGTATAGGTTGGGAATCTGAAATTGGATCAAATTCAAATTTGAATTGAACTCCTAAAACCCTAAATTCCATTATTTCTTTTACCCCTTTTCTTTTTTATTAAAAATTTATAAAGAATTTGGGTATGGTTATTAAAGCAATTTTGTAGAGTTTTCAAAGTTGAACAAAGATGGTATTTTGAGTTTTCAGAGTTTAGTTCAAAAATTTAGAGTAATTTTGAAAATACCAAAATTAGGGTTTTGTCCCCTTTTGATTTAAAACCATATTTCAAAATCTAAGCAAAATTTGCAAAAAGTTTTAAAAGTTAGTTTGTAGATCTTGTTGAGATGAGCAAAAGTCATGTACAAAGTTTTTCAAGTTGTTACATGATTTTAAAAGTAATTTTGAATTCAAATTTCAAAATTTTGAACTGCATTTCAAAAAAGTCATATTTAGAGGCTGATTTTGAAAATCTTCCAATTATGAAAATTGTAGATCTTGAAAATTTAGCCTAAGTCACTTTTTGGAGTTTTTCAAGTTCAGTTCAAATTTGAGGAGAATTTGATGAAATTCAGAAAACTAGGGTTGAGAGAGCTACGATTAATGCGGAAACCCCCGCTTCTTCCTCCATATCTTTGGCCGTCCGCCGGCGCCGCCGGGCCGTTCTCGCACCTTCGGCCGCCCTCGCCGCCACCCCTAGCTGGCCGCCGGCCCCGCGTCGCCGCGCCCACCTGTCCATGTATCCCTTGCCCTATATAAGCCCCGCCGACGCCGTAAATGCGACTTTTCTTTCTCCTCCACCGCCAAAGAAACCGCCTCCGCCCCCTTTTTTCGTTGCCGCCGCCGCCGTCGAGCTTCAATCCACAAAATTGACCTTGTCATCGTGTTCGGTAACTTCGTTGCGCACCGTTTGAGCTAGCTAGTGACGTAGTTCATCGCCCGAGCAATCCGCGCCATCATCTTCTCCATCTCGTCCGGGCGCCGCCCTTGAGCCATCTCGTCGTCGACAACCTCGTTTCTAGTGAGCTTCAATGAAAACCGGCTAGCGCTCTGGTTTCGCCTTGACGCTGTGGTCATGATGCGCTCGTCGGTTTCGTTTTGCCCCACAGGAACAGCCGAACGCCCGTCGTTGCCACCGTCTTCCATCACCGCCCCGCCGCTCTGCGTCGCCGATCACCCTCCGTCCCGCCCAAAACCAGCGTGCGCACCGCAACCCGGGTGAGCTCCCGCCCGCACTTCGTGCCGTCCGTTGGGTCATAGCGCGCCGTGAGCCACCGAACACCGGCCACCGACGAACTTCCGCCAGTCAGCCGCCCACCGCGTAGTGCGTCCGTGTAGGAGTCGCTTGTTTGTTTTAGTGAGGACTCTGGGTTCGCCCGATGGTGCCGACTCACGGGTGTCCCCCGTCGTCGCCGAAACGCCCGACGAAGCCTTGCCGCCGCTGGGCCGGCGTCGGCCGCCATACCCGACGGGTGATGGTGCCCCGATGCCTTAGGTGTAGTGTTTTCGCATCATCGTGTCCGCGAGGTCGAGGGGATCAGCCGTAGAGCCAAGCCGCGTCGCCGAGGTTCGTCGCCGGCGAAGCCGGCCAAACGCCGGCCGCCGGGCGGCCGCGGCCGGCCGGAAAGGGCCGGGCCACATCTGTAGCAGCAGGCCGGGTTGGCCACTAAAGTGTTGGGTCAAGACGGATAAACGGGCTGAATCGCCCGAGAGTCTGTTTTGTTTTAAAATTGGATTTATCAATTTCTTTACTTTTGAATAGTGTCGATTCTTTTTCAAAATTCATAGAAATTTGAAAATAGCTCCTTAAATTCTGAAAATTTTTGTAGAAGCTTCTTATGAGTATATGAATCCATGAAAAATTTGAAACTTTGATTTTGAGTAGTTTTTGCATGATTTAAAAATACAAATTTTAATTGAAAAAAGGCATCTTACATGATTTTTAGAAAATAAAATATTTATCCAAAAATCATAAAAATTTATTTGGTACTGTTTTATGATGTGTTCTACTTGTATAAAAGTTTGGAGTCGTTTTGACAAGTTTAAATTATTTTCTTTTCTATGCTCTATTATTTCATGTGAGTTATACGTTGTTTAGTGTCAAATAAATTAGGTTTTTGTGTGACTTTTGGGTTGTTTTGTGAAACTTGGATCATATCACAATTAAGTGGTCCTTGAGAACTCCTTAGGCAATGGTGATGATATCTTGTAGAGTAGTTCAACAAGTTGGTTTTGTTGGGTTGCAACTTTATCGTGAAGGAAAAGTTGTACTCAAGTTGTTATCATTTCATGCACCTGCAAGCATCATATTTAAATATATGGCATCATGTTGAGGCATACATTATTTCGTGTAGTGAACGAGTTCGAGAGTGTCGAAGTCCGAGCCAGTCCCCCGAGGAGGTTCTTTATCCAAAGGGAAGCGGGTTCGATTTCTCCGGGTTTTCTCAAGAACTAGTTTATTCCGTCAACGAAGGCAAGCCCCGGTTTCATTAAACCCTTCCTTGATGTTTTAAAAGCTTTATATAACTTATGTCTATGTTTTGTTGCATTAAGTAATTAGGAGTTGAGTGATAACCTAATTGCCGCATTACCATCCTTGTTTAATTCAATACCATCCTTGATAACCTGTTTCATTTCGAAAAATGCTTAGTGATGCTTAGCCCCGCTTAATTAGTTAAGCTTTTTCATCAAAATATTTTATTTGAGAAGATGGTACCTGTTTTCGAAAAGAAAGAGATGTAGTGATGAATTTGAGATCGGACGGGGCGTAGGTTGAAAGCCGGGGATACCTAGCCGTGCTTGTCCCGTGTTGGTCGCTTAAGGACCGGCCCGCTGTTTGGCCCGGAAAGAAATCGAGACGCTTTGAACGCATGTTGCGCTTTGAGACCTTTTTGGTCAATGGCACGCCCGACCGGGTAATCACCCCAGTCGGGCCGACCCTAACTAGCCACATACCCCTAAGAAGTTTGGATCTCGGGGAGCCAAATCGGGAATGGCAACCACGCGACCGGGAGTGGAGAGATGGCGGAGTAGCGTGTACCCACCCTACCGGGTCAAACCGCCATTAGGACGGGGGTAGGGAGGTGGAGTACTCGGTTTCCTCGGGTGGCGCAGCCCTCGCTCCCGCTTTGGACAAATCTGAAAGAAGGTTGATATATGCAAGCTTAAGTGCTACATATGTCGTGTGGTTAGGATCCCCACCGGGTATAATCGGTTCATGAATCGCCGTTGTTTCTGAGAAGGAGACCCATTCCCGACCTTCATCGTAGTAAATGATGGATTATGTTTTTAAAAAAAGAGAGAGTTGGAATAAGAGAATATGATTGTTCTAGAATAGAATAACCTAGAGTATATGAAATACTAATCTGAAATTTTAAAATATTGAAAGTAAGAATTCACTTAGTAAGCTTTTCTCGCAAAAAGAATTCTTGATTCTTGCTAAAGCCTTACCTTGACTCCTAAGACCAAAGCATTCCCTGTGTCTTCTCCTGCTTTTTTAGTCGGGTAAGTCTTGTTGAGTACCCCAAAGACTTTCGGGGTTCTTTGACCCTTGTTGCGGGAGCTGGTCATGAGCAAAGCTTGTTTTGGTCCCTCGCGCATGACGGTTACCAGAAGAAGAGGATGAGTAGAGTTGAACCCTTGGGCGTGGGTTGTCGGTGTTTATATGTATAAAGTTACTCCAATAATATCAGGGCTTGTAATAATGATACTTAAGTTTGTGTATTTGAATAAATGGTTTGTAAAATTATGGTTATGTAATCCTTCCGCCGTTTACTCGAGATATTTTGAATAAAGTGTTGTAATACCGGAGTGACTTGTTAATGAGATCCTGTTCGAAGATTAATAGCACTTTCTAGATTATTGGGAACTCGTGCATAATGATCGAGGTCTTAATGACAATGATAAGTGCATGTGGGCCCCAGTAATTTAGGAGGTTCTCATTACACCTAGCAAGTTCCACAAGGCCTTGGTCTATGGTTCCCAAGAACCAAGTCCCAACCATGGTGTATTTTGGCTATATGTCCCACCCATATAATGCCAAATCTAGACTGGTTTCATATTTCTCTGTTGTGGTACAACCAGGTTTATGATGGTTTGTGAAGGGACCTTGGTTGCCGCATCATCCACCCACTAAGAGATAATTGCCTTATATATAAAGCCACACTAGAATGTGTTTGGCTCAAGTGGATGATTGGCCACATCCGTAAGTCATGTGGCTTGAGCTTTGATAGCTCCCCACCATTATCTATAAAGCTAATGCTACTTGTGTTGCACAAATGCATAAGGACTATGTGGAGAGCAATCTCAAAAATTGCTCCAGTCATTTATCCCCATGAGCTCCGGAAGAGCAAGGGAAACCTCGCAAACTAAGTCATGTAAAAATCTAGCGATTTGGTCACAAAGGCTCTACACCGCCCCTGGCTTCCGCATCATTAGTGGGAAGGGCATGACGAGACTTAGAGAGTTGCAAGGTTCAGGGGAGAAAGCTCCCCGAAACATAGTCCATAATTGTGATCCGTAAGATCATACAAAGATATCAAGTTGTACTCTTTTTCCTTCATGAGTTTTTCCCACTTTGGATTTTCTCATACAAGGTCTTTAATGAGGCAACAAGTACAACACAATTTGGGTGTGTGCAAAGTGCACTCTTTTCTCCTACCCCCTTTTCCCATAGGGTTTTTGGGAGGAGTTTATGACGAGGCATGCACACAAGTGTGAATCACCCTTGGGGAGCGTATTGTGAATCAAAGACCATAAAAGGATTGAGATGACAAAGGTCATGATTGGTCCGGAAGACCAATAGGTCCCAAGACCTAAGTTGCATCGGTTAGTCCTCAAGACTTAGACCATAGATCAACCGTTGTACTCTTTTTTTCCCTTGATGAGTTTTTCCCACCGGGTTTTCTCATGCAAGGTTTTTGACGAGGCAAATGATGCAATATAGTTGGCGCATGTGATGTACTCTTTTCTCCTACCCTTTTTTCCCACTTTGGGTTTTTGGGCGGAGTTTTTGATGAGGCATACATATAAGCGATTCACCCAAGGGGAGTGTTATGAAATCTCATTATGTGGGTGAATCACTTATTGGAGGAAGAATACAATTGGGCAACACTACTTGCCCGCTAGCCCGCCCAACCTGTTAACCCGTCGACCCGTTATTGGTTCTATAAATAAGGGGTTGTGGCCACCCTTTGTACACACTGGTTATCGGAAATGAATAAAGAGCTCTCTCCCTCCTATCTCTGTGTGTTCTTGTTTCCTCGCTCATGTGTGCATGTGATCTGTGATCTTGTGTATGAAAGAACGTGATTTTCAACACTCTGGGTTCTATATTCTAAAAGTTCACTTTTTTTTTTTCACACAGGGGGCACGAGTGGCTACACAAAAGAGCCTCTTTGGTAGGACTCCTCCCTACTCTCACTCCTCTGAAGGAGCCCAACCAAACCCTTTTTAGAAGGTATTGTTTTCTAAATACAAAGAGAAGCCTAGGTGTTTCCTTTGTCCCTAACGATGCATAAAGACCCACACAATCTAGCTCCGTGGAAACAAAATCGATTTTCACTTTTCATGAACCAAGGAGCTTTGGCACCGTTATATATTTTTTTTTTGTTTTGCCTTATCTAAGTTATCATAAACATAGAGATACTCTACCCAATCTATTATATCTATTATAAAGACCCTACGTGCTCATAACACGAACTTGATTCTTAGTTAGCTCACTCCACATTCCTTGTGAAAATGGATATTTGGAATCTACTATCTACTATACCTATATAGACAAAACCCCACTAGCTAATTATCTCAACATGCAAGCTATCCACCTCATCATTTCACTAATAGCCCCACTAGCTAATTCTCTCAACGTGCATGCTATCCACCTCATCATTCCACTAACAATCGCATTTATGGTCAACTAGCATTTGCAATTATAATCTACATGCAAGCAAGATACATCATCCACTAGCATTATGCCACGTCATCCACTAACATTATATAATTGTTTATCCGTCTATATAAATAATTTTATTCCAAACTATCAACAATTTTTGTGGCAACGCATGGGGTATTGCTTTCTTGATCCTTGAGACCTTAAGGTTTTATGTTGGAAATTCTTATTAATTAACTCACATGTTTATATCTTTCTTTCCATCATCAAATCATCAACTCACATGTTTATATCTTTCTTTCCATCATTGAATGATCACTAAAAAACTAATCTTAAATTCTCATGGCAATGCGCGGGGAATCCACCTGGTATTGCTTTCTTGATCCTTGAGACCGTAAGGTTTTGTGTTGAAAATTCTCATTAAATAGTCCACATGCTTATATCTTTCTTTCCATCATCAAATGATCAACTCACATGTTTATATCTTTATTTTCATCATCAAATAATCACTAAAAAAACTAACCTTAAATTCCTCGCGACAACGAGTCTAGATTTTTTGACATTACATATATTACTAGAAGACAAACACCGAAGGTATGTTGGATCATTAGCGAGTTAGTACTTTCTAAAATCTATTCTTACATAAACCGATAATTTTTGTGTTGTACATTAAGTTCCAAAAAATTATCCTCCACAAGTTAGTAACCTATGTTTCTTTGAAGTTGAAGATCCAAGATTAAGATGGTGTCTTTTCTTTAGGTCATTATTGAAAATATTTTTAAATTCATTTTAGCTAGATTAAATTTACTTTTGCATACCCGCAAAGAAAGAATGTGCAAGAAATTCACCTAGTACTCATAGGAGAAAGCTACCTTGACAAATCATGCACTTAGTTCATTCTTTGTGCCACCTTTGATGCCAACACGTGCTCAAAATCTCCCCTTATCAACCTCGACCCTCTCAACACACACATGTTGCAACCACCGTAGTCCAACAGATTTTAGCTTACCCTACCCGCATAAACCATCCATGAGAGCAGAGCTCACCCAACTAGACGCTAATGTAGAGCTTGTGCTCCCATGACGACAAGAAAGTGTTGACGATAGATAACGTCCTCCGCTTTTATACAATAAAAATTCTATAAATCAAGGGATGAATATGAGTAAAATATTATTATTTCTAATGATTTCCACGAAGTTTTGGTGTATCCTATATTTTTACAGAGAACTCCAGTAAAACACCGAAAAAGGGTTGAAAAGAGGTAGAATAGAGACACCGAAGAAAAGGACCAAACCAGGCGATTAGTAGAATTTCCGAGAGGTGTAAAAGCAAAAGAAGACAGCTAGCAAAGGCCGGGGCCCACCTGCCAAAGTGTGGGACCACGCGGCCCCGCCTCCCGTTAATTCACGTGTCCTTCTTCCGGAACCTTCCTACAACCGACCTATGGAGTAGATCCGAGTCTTCCAATCAAGTCAGGTTTGATCCAAGGGCCGAGATTCATCCTATGAGGCTATATAAGCAAGGGGTTTGGGGTACCCCTAAAATCCTAATTCATTAGTTAGAATCCAGAGTTCAGTCTTCAGAGTCTAGGGTTAGAGAAGTCAAGATCCTCATGATTAGAGCTAGATACTTCTAGATTAGCTACTACAGATCTTGATTAACAATCAAGTTTATTACAAATAGAGAGATTAGTATGGAGTGTTTCGAGAGGAGTTCCTACCAATCGGATCTTCTCTTTTGTATTTTAGGGATCATTCTCTTCGCGAGAAGAGGAGTGTATTCAGAGATTATCTGGTGTTCGACTTCATAATTAAAGTAAGTTTTGGTTTATTTTATTCTTCAAGTTTGCAACTCATATTTGAGCACTTTGATCTCGGTTGCTCGAGATTGGAGGGATTATTCCTAGTGTAGGTGTGGTGCTTAGACTAGAGTTATTTGTGAATGCCCCTTTTGGCTTGGAATCAGTGGTAGTATCTGTTGGTATTTGTTAACCTACAGAATATTATGATGGATAATCCGCAGTTTAACGGATACCGTGAGCACTTCACCCGAATAGGGCTTTAAATATCGAATCCACGGGGAGAAGGTAAGAGAGTACGTCGAAGTGTATACCTAAATCCGTGAGTGGCTAAAACTAGATTAAAAGAGAGGTAAGGAGTTCTATTAGGAAGGTCTTGTTCTCACTTCAAGTAAATCATTTGCACATTGTTCTTAAGAGGGGTTGTCATGAAGAAACTCTTAATAAAGGGAATCTACGCTAACAACGCGGGGGGCTCCTACGATTTCTATAAACGGGGCAAAAGCGTGACAAAGGACTCAATGGCGCCACCACCACCACGATCACCTTAACAAGTGTCTTCACCCCCGCCTATAGAAGGTATTCGTAATAAGCTAGTCAATCTAAGCACCACGCTTACATTAATCTAACAACTTCAACTCAAGAGCAACCAAGAATCAAAGTAATCTTATCAAAGAAATACGAACCTTAAGAACAATAGAGACAATACCACTTACTCGAATGGAAGTCGAACAATCCACAAGATCTCGAGTTGCGCTCCAATGGCACCAACTCCAGAGGAAGAAGAAGATGGAGGCGCCCGACCGGGCCTTCCTTCAACTCCGCCTCAACCGCGCTCTAATTCTCTCAACTTGAAGCTCTACTCTCAACTCTAATCTAGGGCTTCTAGTTCTACATCTTGTCTAATCTTCTACTTCTAGTTCTTGAACTAGAGCTAAGGCCGTCGACTAGAGCCGGATCCGATCCGATATGATGATGAGTTGATCTCGGATGATTGAAGCCGGGGGCCTAGGGGTCTATATATATGGGTCTTCTTATGTCTCTTCAGCTTCACAAGCAATATGGTACTAATCTTCATGGGCCTTGACAATGAACGATGACCATTGGATCAAACCGACATTATACGACCGGTTTTAGATTGCGTCTTAGAGGCGGTGGAGGAAGCTTCCTGAGACGAGGGCAACTTGGCGCCAAGCCGGGCCGATCGGCCCGGTTATTGTCGATCGCCCCGGGGTGGGTCCCACCCCGGGCCCCGCGATGCGCCGTGGGCTTCGGAGTCTTCTAGATGATGTTTTCTTCAAAGTCAAGTTTCGTTCACGCCGGGAGTAATCCGGAGCCTTCTAGACTTGTTTCGAGTTGGATTGCGCTATGCTATGACACATCAATTCTCGCTGCTTTTTTCTTAAGTCCCTCGCAAATCACAACTTTACCAAAACTCATGGAAATCATTAGTAGAAACCCCTAATAAGGTTATCTAATTATATTTTAGTCCTTTTCCATGTTTAGTTGATAATTAAAAGTATGCATTAACAAGTGTCAACAAAGATCATAAAGGTGACTTTATAGCTTTATTGAATCCTCTGTAGCCCACTTCCCGTCAAGAGGTGAATGGTAGGCTTTACCTGTTCTTAGTAAAGTAATTTTGCCTTACTTTATTGAGAATTAGTGTCCACGATAGAATAAATAAGTCAAGGTTTATCGAGATTAGAATTAGAAAGTCGGGTTATCTCCTAGTCTACCTAGTTTATTAAGTACTTTTGATTGTGAAGTGGATTGGGTAAACACTAGTTATTTTCACTTACTGTACCTTTGGGTTCGATATTTTAAAATTGGGAGTTTATCTTTTGGTGAAGTGCTACAACGATATTTCTATCGGTGCGCTTTTATGATATTTCTATCTTTATTGTGAGCGGTTAATTTATACCAACAAAAAGGAAATGGATCTAAGAAGAATATTTTATCAAATAACAAGTCTTGCATGTATTTGGACTATTTTTATGTAAGACATGGGAAATTCGATGAAGTAGTACCCCGAGCTCAAATTCCATGTTTAAACAATTGGATTCTACTTAATCCTTGTGCAACAAGTTAGATTAGAGCATTTGATATGAATGAGGACACCCTAAGAAAAGAAGGATCAACTATACTAGCCAAGATTATAGTTATGCAACCAAGGTCTAAATAGATATCAAAACAACTATAACAAGTATTTGCACAACAATGACACACTCAAGTAAGAAAAAGTGTAGAAGAGTTATACCTAAGTTCCAAAGACGCTTTGAGAACCCAAACTTAGTTCTACTCAATTTTGGCTAACTTCCGTAAAATCTAGCATACTAACTAAAGTCTAATAGAGCTTGAGCTTAAGTTCCTTCTTGATGTTGTTCACTCAGAGAATATGCACCAACAACCCCATTTGTAGTGTGAGGCGATGAAACTAACATTGTGGGTTCAAGCAAACCCCTATGGATTTGGGCAAATCATGGGATGCACCACCACCACATCCAACACTTCATAGTGATCCTCCAAGGAGGTTGATAGTTGATCCAAGGCAATTCACCAATGGATTGAGCTATGACCTTGCATTATGCTGGTCCCATGTATACTAGGATGCAACCAACATTGAACCAATGCTCCACATTACTTCCAAGTGTGTTTCTTAGCCATGTAACTTGGATTGATGGTTGTCGCTAGGACCAAGACCGAACTAGCGGTACTTTTTAGGCAACCTACCCCATGGGTCCATTTTGCTCTATTTACTTTCCTTTAATTGCTTCATGAAAGCCTTATTCTCCAAATACAAGTGAAACCATACTATGTAACAACATAACTATGCATGAATGATGGTTTAATCTTCACTTTTGGAGAACTTGATGGTCAAATTTATACCATATAGTGACACTCAAAATACAAGAGGAAGGGATTGTTGATTTTTTTATTATAAAGGTGGTCCCACATGATAGATATAATTTATTTGAAGTGTTGGTGAAATTCATGCAATCCCAAAGTTGTTTGATGCTTCAAACCCTATTGTAACAAACATTTCGATTGCTAGTTTCATTCACACTAACCACGATAGAACAATTTAGGAGGGCATTGAAATCCTACAAGTCATAGTCAAACTAGAAATTTTACCGCGCTGTAGCACTACCACACAAAGGGTTATCTTCCATGGTTCATAACTTTTTATTTTTTTTCACACATATATATAATTATTTTTAAAGAAATTCGTTTGTCTATCATGGCTCAAATGAGTGGTTAATTTTTTTCAAAGATCAAAGATACATATGCATCCGGGCCGAGTGTTGAAAATTCATAGTTACAAGCTTTTGACACAAACATTTGCAACAATCAAACTATCAATCTCCCTCACTCTTTCAACCCGTCCCCTATAATCTCACTTCATTATCGATAGCATTGAGAAAAAATCCACCTATAAAGTTTTAAATCTTATTGAGGTAGCTTCAAGAAAAAATGCAATTCCACATGAGAAAACAAAAACATACAAATGATGACAAAACAAACGATTCCCAACCTCTATTATAGAGGGGGTAACAAAAGTTGACTAGATATAAGATAAAAACAAAATTACATATAATATGGAACTAAAATTTTAGAATAACAAAATTAAAGATAATATGTAAATAACATTCTAAGATTACAAGAATATTATATCATATGTGGAGCTCAAGAACATGTATCACACTTACCTTGTATTTATTGCTGAGTCAACTGTGGATCCATGGAGATAGATGTCATAAGTCATAGATCAAGATGTGCATGTGAGTCAAGATTATTATTATCACTGCTCTCTCTAGTTGAAAATCGTCTATCTCCCTTTTTGGAACATTTATTTATTTTCCAAGCGAGGTAACCAGCTATTTAGTGGAGAGGTGGGTTCTACTCACCCTCGGACACTTGTCCATTTTTACTCTCTTATTTATTAGAGAAGTGGGCCCTACTCACCCTCGGACACTTGTCCATTATTCTTCTCTTCATTTTTGCCTTTTTTCTCTTTTTTTTTTTTCGGAGAGGGGGTTCTTCGACCCGTAGAACACTTGCTCATTTTCTCCTCTCTCTCACTTTTCTCTCCACTCTTAGAATTTTGAACATTTGGCTTTTTCATAGCTGTACCTTTTTTAACAATTAAAATTATGGGAGATAGAGATTAAAACTTTTTAGAGCATGGATACTTTAGTGAAAGCAGTGTATGTGATCTTGATCTTAGACTTTAGACAAATTTCAACATGGGTCGTGGTTTTGACAAAGCTCAACACAAGAAAGCAACAATTAATTAGATATATCTTTAATGATTGCTACGGCTCTATTAGGATGTATCATTGATCACAAAGGAGAAGCATAACTAATGATTTTAATATTTTGAAATAAATAACTCTCCAAAGACAAGATAAAAGAAAGAGGATCTCATTATTCTAACTTTATTATTTCTCATGTTTTAAGCAATTAAAGCATCCCAACAAGTGACAGTATATGTAGGAATTTAATCATGCAAAACTTTGTTCATGGGTTAACAAGACATTTTTTTTTCATATAGGGAAAACATACCATAACGTAAAAGACTTATTTTAATTCGAACGGAAAGTAATTTGCGAAAATTGAAAAGTTTTAGGAAGCAAACCGAGCGGTGGACGAAGCGGGCCTACGTGGGACCGGGCGGGGGCCGGTCGGCTGGTATATGGGTTTGGTCGGCCTCCCACCGGACCGTGTCGGGCACGGCACGGTTCGTCGTCAGGCGAGTCGATGGTTCCGTCTTGGTTCCGAATTTTTGATTTTGGTCGCGAAAAATTCTGTTTGGTTGTCGAGGATCTCCCCACACTTATTTTTCGTTATCTTGCATACAAAGCATGGTGGAGACAAAAACATATCCGTAAATATATGGAGAATAATTGACTCAGCTTGTGGATGACTTCCATAAGAGCACTTTATTATATAATTCAATCCTAATATTTAAAGTAAACTAATTTTAACTAAACCGAACTAACCGAATTAATCGAACTAACTTTAAGACTTAAACGCTAAGACTTATTAACTCTAATCAAAAGCAAACATATATAATAACTAGCTAATAATTTAAAAGATAGAATAGTGATACCTATCGTGATAACCGGGGGTGCTCTCCCCAAGCCGGATATTGAAGTAGTCCTTTGATTCGGCCTTGAAATTGTTCGCCTTCGGTTTCTCCTTAAATGTTCTCCTCGCAAATATTAATTCCGCATATACCCGAAGGAACAAATTCTAGGAACATATTGTGAGCCTTCATGTGCTCACGTATTTTTGGATTTCTTCAGTAAAAGCGTGGACCTTCATGTGCCCACATATTTTTAGGAATTTTTCTATGCAAAAGAATGATGATGCAAAAACATATGAATGCAATATTTTTGGATTTTTATTTTTTTATGCCGCCAAAATAGGGGCACTTGCATGGGGCTTAAAGAAACCGATGCGTAAAGCAAGAAACAAATTTTTATGATTTTTTTTATGCGGTATAGGAAAGTAAATATGCTAAAGGAAATATGTTAATTTAAATATGCCGTGCGTAAAAAATAAATATGCGTATAAATACCGAGTTACCTCTCGGGCGAGTTTTGAGTACTTACTCCCATGGCGCGCGTCATCGATGGCATCTCGCCGGAATGTCGTGGTTCGAAATGGTGCCTTCAATGATCTCGACGAGTGGCGTAGATGAGGTGGCCGATGGAGATGGTGTTTGTTCGCTTGATGACGCGGGTAGTGGTAGGTCTTCCGAAGGTGTACTCTTGACGCCCTCTTCGAAGAGGTGATGCTTCTTTCTTCTTCCATGTCGCTTCTTCGAGGAGACCTTTCTTGGAGTGGCAGTGTGCTGAGTGTTTAGTTGGTCGGGGCCGAGCGAACTTCTTTAATCTTTCTTAATGTCTTCCTTGTTCGTCAACTCCGTTCCAACCGGTCTTGTGATATTTAGTAGCGTCTCCGCGTCTTGTTCTTCTTGGGTCTTGTGGTGAGGTAGGCAATAGTGGTGGTGTAAGGCCCTCTTGATGGAGTATGGGGATGAATGCTGACCCATTACTCTTGTCAAGTGGTCTACACCTCCAATCATGTCGTGGCTCACTTTGATCTTCCTTGGTCACTCTTCAAGTGCATCATCCGATCTTAATAGCCACTTGGTGATGGCGTTGCCCATGTTCTTCGCCGATTCATTTGCTTGAAGGAAGATTGGATGGTGGCAAATTTAGCAGCGCCTTGTTTAGTGTGCATATTTGTAGGTCGGGGACTTCCACTTATAGGAATTGGGGAAGTAAGACTTCTCCTCTTATTAAGCAAAGTGAGTCCCGCTTGCAAAGACAAGGTAGAGATCAAGTGCATGGGCTCTGTTGGTGGGAAAACACCATCGTAACCAAAATTTCATTTACTTCTACTCTAACCTTGTGGGCACTTTGAACAAGATAAAGATAATGTATAAGTTCTTTTTATGACAAGGGTGGTAAGATCGAAGATGAATCTAGCACGTAAATCTTTTTAGCAAAATAAAGAGCGATCAAGAAAATGATGCTAGAAATTAAAAGGCTAACATGCCGAAGTTAACAAAATTGAATTATGTGAAACTATAACTCTAGCATGTTTTGACTTTTCATTTATGCTATAGTAAAGAGGAATTAACGACAACTTACCTCAAGGTGTTACCTTTATTATTGGAATATGATGGCGCTATTACACCTTGTGGTGGTCCTTCTCTCCTTCTTGAGTGGCATGTGGAGTGACAGTGCATGTCGAGGAAGAGGATGGCTTGATCATCTTTAATGGAGTTGGCCTCCCTCCTTGATGTTTCTATCACCCATGAATTCCCCATGAGTGAGTGCTTCGATTGTGGATCTTGTCTTGTGTCACTCTTCTTCTTCTTGGCTCATCGGGAATTCTTTTTATCCATAAGTCATGTCTCACATGTCTTGCTCCATCTCTAGTGAGTTCATCTCGACCTCCCCAAACTTGTTTCAGAGTTTATTATTTTCTACAGGGGGTTAGTCCAACAAAAGTATACCAAAGATCTACTATAGTTTACTATGGTTCAAAAGTCAACCTAGACACCACGCCTAATTTGATTTAGGAAGGCGTTCTAACCTAAACACCACGCTTAATTTAAAAAGCCTTTAGAAGAAAGATCACCACACCTTATGGTTTCGTGAATCAAACTAAACACCATGTTTAACTCGAGCCATGAAAACAATTTAAACTAAGCACCCCTCGCTTAATCTAAAAGGTGTATGAAAAATACTTCAAAACCTAAGCATACTATAGCAAACAACGGTAGCATGAAAGCATTACGTAGATTTATTCAAACAGAGATGATAGAGCATGATGAGTGTCGAGCATGCATAAAGGTAAAGATAACCAAGCTAGTGTAGCAACACGACAATAAATGTTTCTATGTATGTAATTTCAATGTTGCATAATGACCGGTTGGACATACCTCGTATTGTCATCCTTCGTTCTTCTTTACTCCAAACCTGCATGGTCAGGTGACAAGAATACCCAAGGAAAAATATGCTCATAATGTAGGGGTATATAGTGATATATAAGTCTTTATAGTATTTCCCCTAGAGTGCTTGTTTTTAGGACAAAAAAAAACTCGTCCTTGGGAAACTTTCAAATTATGAATCAAGATGATGAAGTGGTTTCCCTTATAATGCCGCCTCAAAATTTCAAGCCGTAGGAAAATTCATCAACAACCACCCTTTCTAAGAAAGAGAGTATTGGAGATCTCATGTGCGGCAAGAATTGAGATGGTAATCAATTTAGGAGTTTTCAAATGAGCATGGACTAGGTGGAAAAGTTCCATTTATGAAGTAGTCTTTATGCTCATTGATGTTCTCCATAAAATGCGCTCCTTTTGGTCTTCCTTAGATCGTTCATAATATTTTAGGATCGTGAGGAGACGCAAGAAAAGGGCACAAGAGGATTCATTGGGCTCAAGGATGTGGTTAAAGATGGGTTTGAAAAGAATTATCTAATTTGAACATAGAAAGAGAGAGACAGAGTGGCTTCTTGATGGCTTTGCTCTCTTCCTATGGCATGATTAGATATGCCATCCTTGAGGTTCCCCAATGTTCTCACGTAGTAATAAAGGTGCTTTCTAAGAGATTATCTCAAAAGAGGTTTGGATTATATATGGTCTCTTGTGAAGTTTGGAAGTTCATGAAACTCATCATCTAAAGAGATATCCAAGGGTTGAATTTCTTCTCCCCTTAAAGGTTTTAGCGCATTGATGATTTGGGGTTGATAGCTAAGCCTTGGGATTGGAGTGATGGTGATATAGCTATCAGAACTTCTATTTTTTTTTAACTTTGAGGATGATTCTTCTTCCTTTGGGTGGTCATAAAGGATGCTAGTATATGGGTTTCACCCGCCGAGTTCGTCAAAGCAAACCTTGCTTAAAAAGGGAAAGAAAAGGTTCCTCCAAAAACTGCATGATGATCATGCGCACAACACTTTCATGATGCTCGGCAAGACTCCTACCATAGAAGATATGATCCCGCTTCTCACTCCCCGAGAAGTATTGCTTCATGATCATTTTGATCAACCGTAGGCGTAGCTAATGGCCGATGTAAGGATGAGATTTAAGGATTCTAGTGGCCGAGCTTCCGCTTAAGGGTGCAAAGTATAAGATAGATAAATATGGAATCAATTGATCCCACGAAAGATAGAAAAAGATGAGAAGATAGAATAAAAGAAAAAGATAAAAGTATGGTACAAGATTTAGCTATAGTTTTTCAACGTGGTCTCAAACCGTTCTCCCGACAACGGCGCCGAAAAATGCTTGTTGGTATTTGTTAACCTACGAATATTATGATGGATAATCCGCAGTTTAACGGATACCGGTGAGCACTTCACCCGAATAGGGCTTTAAATATCGAATCCACGAGGAGAAGGTAAGAGAGTACGTCGAAGTGTATAGCTAAATCCGTAGAGTGGCTAAAACTAGATTAAAAAGAGAGGTAAGGAGTTCTATTAGGAAGGTCTTGTTCTCACTTCAAGTAAATTATTTGCACATTGTTCTTAAGAGGGGTTGTCATGAAGAAACTCTTAATAAAGGGAATCTACGCTAACAACGCTAGGGCTCCTACGATTTCTATAAACGGGCAGGCGTGACAAAGGACTCAATGGCGCCATCACCACCACGATCAGCCTTAACAAGTGTCTTCACCCCGGCCTATAGAAGGTATTCGTAATAAGCTAGTCAATCTAAGCACCACGCTTACATTAATCTAACAACTTCAACTCAAGAGCAACCAAGAATCAAAGTAATCTTATCAAAGAAATACGAACCTTAAGAACAATAGAGACAATACCACTTACTCGAATGGAAGTCGAACAATCCACAAGATCTCGAGTTGCGCTCCAATGGCACCAACTCCGGAGGAAGAAGAAGATGGAGGCGCCGACTCGGGCCTTCCTTCAACTCCGCCTCAACCGCTCTAATTCTCTCAACTTGAAGCTCTACTCTCAACTCTAATCTAGGGCTTCTAGTTCTACATCTTGTCTAATCTTCTACTTCTAGTTCTTGAACTAGAGCTAAGGCCGTCGACTAGAGCCGGATCCGATCCGATATGATGATGAGTTGATCTCGGATGATTGAAGCCAGGGGCCTAGGGGGTCTATATATATGGGTCTTCTTATGTCTCTTTAGCTTCAAAGAAGCAATATGGTACTAATCTTCATGGGCCTTGACAATGAACGATGACCATTGGATCAAACCGGCATTATACGACCGGTTTAGATTGCGTCTTAGAGGCGGTGGAGGAAGCTTCCTGAGACGGGGGCAACTTGGCCGCCAAGCCGGGCCGATCGGCCCGGTTATTGACGATCGGCCCGTGGTGGGTCCCACCCTGGGCCCCGCGATGCGCCGTGGGCTTCCGGAGTCTTCTAGATGATGTTTTCTTCGGTGTCAAGTTTCGCTTCACGCCGGGAGTAATCCGGAGCCTTCTAGACTTGTTTCGAGTTGGATTGCGTTATGCTTATGACACATCAATTTCATTGTTTTTTCATTTAAGTCCCCGCAAATCACAACTTTACCAAAACTCATGGAAATCATTAGTAGAAACCCCTAATAAGGTTATCTAATTATATTTTAGTCCTTTTCCATGTTTAGTTGATAATTAAAAGTATGCATTAACAAGTGTCAACAAAGATCATAAAGGTGACTTTATAGCTTTATTGAATCCTCTCAGAGCCCACTTCCCGTCAAGAGGTGAATGGTAGGCTTTACCTGTTCTTAGTAAAGTAATTTTGCCTTACTTTATTGAGAATTAGTGTCCACGATAGAATAAATAAGTCAAGGTTTATCGAGATTAGAATTAGAAAGTCGGTTATCTCCTAGTCTACCTAGTTTATTAAGTACTTTTGATTGTGAAGTGGATTGGGTAAACACTAGTTATTTTCACTTCTACTGTACCTTTGGGTTCGATATTTTAAAATTGGGAGTTTATCTTTTGGTGAAGTGCTACAACGATATTTCTATCGGTGCGCTTGCGGATATTTCTATCTTTATTGTGAGCGCTTAATTTATACCAACAAAAAGGAAATGGATCTAAGAAGAATATTTTATCAAATAACAAGTCTTGCATGTATTTGGACTATTTTTATGTAAGACATGGGAAATTCGATGAAGTAGTACCCCGAGCTCAAATTCCATGTTTAAACAATTGGATTCTACTTAATCCCTCGTGCAACAAGTTAGATTAGAGCATTTGATATGAATGAGGACACCCTAAGAAAAGAAGGATCAACTATACTAGCCAAGATTATAGTTATGCAACCAAGGTCTAAATAGATATCAAAACAACTATAACAAGTATTTGCACAACAATGACACACTCAAGTAAGAAAAAGTGTAGAAGAGTTATACCTAAGTTCCAAAGACGCTTTGAGAACCCAAACTTAGTTCTACTCAATTTTGGCTAACTTCCGTAAAATCTAGCATACTAACTAAAAGTCTAATAGAGCTTGAGCTTAAGTTCCTTCTTGATGTTGTTCACTCGCAGAATATGCACCAACAACCCCATTTGTAGTGTGAGGCGATGAAACTAACATTGTGGGTTCAAGCAAACCCCTATGGATTTGGGCAAATCATGGGATGCACCACCACCACATCCAACACTTCATAGTGATCCTCCAAGGAGGTTGATAGTTGATCCAAGGCAATTCACCAATGGATTGAGCTATGACCTTGCATTATGCTGGTCCCATGTATACTAGGATGCAACCAACATTGAACCAATGCTCCACATTACTTCCAAGTGTGTTTCTTAGCCATGTAACTTGGATTGATGGTTGTCGAGGCTAGGACCAAAGCATCGAACTAGCGGTACTTTTTAGGCAACCTACCCCATGGGTCCATTTTGCTCTATTTACTTTCCTTTAATTGCTTCATGAAAGCCTTATTCTCCAAATACAAGTGAAACCATACTATGTAACAACATAACTATGCATGAATGATGGTTTAATCTTCACTTTTGGAGAACTTGATGGTCAAATTTATACCATATAGTGACACTCAAAATACAAGAGGAAGGGATTGTTGATTTTTTTATTATAAAGGTGGTCCCACATGATAGATATAATTTATTTGAAGTGTTGGTGAAATTCATGCAATCCCAAAGTTGTTTGATGCTTCAAACCCTATTGTAACAAACATTTCGATTGCTAGTTTCATTCACACTAACCACGATAGAACAATTTAGGAGGGCATTGAAATCCTACAAGTCATAGTCAAACTAGAAATTTTACCGCGGTAGCACTACCACACAAAGGGTTATCTTCCATGGTTCATAACTTTTTATTTTTTTCACACATATATATAATTATTTTTAAAGAAATTCGTTTTCTATCATGGCTCAAATGAGTGGTTAATTTTTTTCAAAGATCAGCATACATATGCATCCGGGCCGAGTGTTGAAAATTCATAGTTACAAGCTTTTGACACAAACATTTGCAACAATCAAACTATCAATCTCCCTCACTCTTTCAACCCGTCCCTATAATCTCACTTAGATTCTTCGATAGCATTGAGAAAAATCCACCTATAAAGTTTTAAATCTTATTGAGGTAGCTTCAAGAAAAATGCAATTCCACATGAGAAAACAAAAACATACAAATGATGACAAAACAAACGATTCCCAACCTCTATTATAGAGGGGGTAACAAAAGTTGACTAGATATAAGATAAAAACAAAATTACATATAATATGGAACTAAAATTTTAGAATAACAAAATTAAAGATAATATGTAAATAACATTCTAAGATTACAAGAATCTCTTGGTTTGGCGGATTGTAGTCGTCAACCTTGTTTCATGCACCAGGTCCACGGCCACGACGGCGATAAACAAACGCAAAACCTAAGATCAAATAAAGGGAAAAGTCGTCAAGCTCTTCCACATATATCCAAGAAGCATTCTCATCGAAGTCCTTCCCATTGAATAAGAAATTGCGACTGCCATGGATTAATCGTGAGGCGATGGCCCGACGCTGAGTACGTGGCGCATACTCCCGACGCGGAGCATGAATTCTCTCTTGAGGAGACATCTTCGGTGGGTGTAGGCATATTGTTTCAACTAAGATCAAGCAATCGCTTGGTGCTTTGGGAGGAGGGAGCTTTTGATTTTGTTTACAGACGTGAAAACAATCGACCTTGCCGCTTTATAGAGATGGGTTGATGCGATAGCTAAAAAATATTTTTGGAATTAGGTGAAATCCTACTTTGCAACAAGATATCCTTTTGATGCTCTCATTCACACCTACTATGAGGTGAGCTAATATGGTCTGTGAAATCATATTGTACCAAACATTCCAATTTTTGCTCTCATTCATAGTAATTTCTCCGAATCGATTTTGGAAGTTAATGAAATTCCACAATCATAAGGATTTTGTTTGCCTCGGTCAAACTAGCCATTTTAGTATAAATTCATTGCAAAGTGGATAGAAGTTCATAAAATTCCACAATCATAAGATTTTATTTTTGCCTCGGTCAAACTAGCCATTTCACTAGATATTCATTGCAATGGATAGTACATTGACGGCAGACTAAAAAGTCGATAGGAGGTCATGGTTGTAGATTCATTCACTACTATAGTAGAGCTATAATAGTCGGTTCGCAGACCTATCGCAGCCGGTTTTTGACGTCACCAATAAATGGTCAACGCTGGCAGGCGTTCATTGGGAGATGCATAGTCACTTTGTTTTGCGATGCGAGAGAAGCGAAACTCTCCATTCCCCAAGTATTCACCAACAATGAGCATCCAAAGGATTCCTTTTCTATCGAATGCAATGCACGCCAGAAAGTCATCGTCCACACGACGAGCATAGTTGATAACGAATAACTCCATCTTGAGGGCATCAAGCATGAGAATTTTGTCCGCCTCCCTCAACACCGTTGTTGGCAAAAGTTATGCCTACTGAAAATATTGATAGATGAATAATCCGCAACCACCGCGATATACCGATGTAGCACTTCACTCGGGAGAGGGTTTTAAATATCGAATCCATAGGGAGAATGGTGTGAGAGTGGTTGAGGCTTATTGAAAGGATCAAGATGCCCAAGAGGGGGGTGAATTGGGCTAATCTAAAATTTTATCACAAATAAACAACCTACTAGCCCATATTCACCCACTTGTGCCTAAGTGTGTTTCTAACAACTAACGCATAAAGTTTTGCACCCTAGGTTCCAATTCCTACTCTAGCATGGCAATTCTAGGAATGTAAAGACATGAATTGAATTGCGGAATGTAAATGCTCAAAGTAAAGAGAGGAAGAAGAACGCAGCGATGTTTTGCCGAGGTATCGGAGAGTTGCCACTCCCCACTAGTCCTCGTTGGAGCACTCTCGTAAAGAGTATCACTCCCCTTAGTCCTCACAAGAACTAAGTGCTCTCTACGGGCTGATTCTTTGACACTTTCGATCGCGGTGAATCACCCACAACCGCTCACAAGCTCGCTTGAGTCATCCACAAGCTCCACCGGATGATCTTCAAGCCATGAACCGCCACCAAGCCATCTAGGTGATGGCGATCACCAAGAGAAACAAGAATGAACTCTCACTTGACCTCTCAAGCCTAATAAGAACAAGTGGATGCACACTTGTTTACTCCATAGCACTAACGAAGTCCTTAGCCTTGGAATATCAAATCTCTCAAGCTTCACTAGGCTCTTGCTCTCCCTTGCTCTCAATGGGTTCCTTCAACTCAAAACAATGGGCAAGAGAGAGAGCAAGGAGGAGCCAACATTGTATTTATAGCCAAGGGCCAAAAATCCAACCGTTCTCCCCAAACCCACTTTCGGCCGAATCTTGGCCGGACGCCGGAACTCCAACCGCCGTATGCGTCCCGACGCGTTGTGAGATTCAAATTTCACCGAAGTCGACACCGCCGCGGACGCATCCTACGGCAACACGCCGGAGCGTCCGATGCTAGCTTCTCCTGTAGGGCTTTCTATAAAGCGTCCGAGGCACGCCAGACGCGCCAGTTGCGAGCGTCCGGCACACGGTCTTCAATTTCCCGCGAGCCAGCATGCGCCGGACCCTGTGCCAGTGTCCGGCGCCCTTCCATTCAGCGCCCGACGCTATGTTTTAAAGTTCATTCAAATCCAATTCAAACTCCTTTGTGAATGACTTCAAAACCTAACACTTTTTGCCAACATTTTGTAGCTACCTAGCGCTAAGTTTGACAAGTGTGCACCATACTAAACTCATTAGACTTGCCTAGGTCAAGCTACCCGTCCGCACCCCCTTAATAGTACGGCCAAAGGAAAAACAAAGTCCTATCGACTAATCGATGTCACCCAACTCCATCAATAATCGGATCTAACCGTCTTTAACCTTGTCGTCCATCCTTTGAAAACCGAAACAATTTCTATCGACAGAGGGCATGCGAACCATTATTGTGACCTAACTCAATCTATTTTTGCAAAACACACGTTAGTCACAATAATCTTACGTTGTCATTAATTACCAAACCACTTAAGGGGCCCAGATGCCTTCACTTATAACTAAATCCCCGAGAAGATAACAAGGACCGAGAGGTTATAAAGTTTGAGAAGATTCCTATGGTTGTCTAGTTCATATCCTTGTAAGTTATGTTGATATCTTCTTATGGGACATTATTCAAATGGAAAGACACTAGGAGAGAGTGTGATCCCAAGGAACAGGTCCTGTTAAGTTCTATCCAAATGGGAGAAGGACTACGAGAGAATTAACGAGGCTATAAGTCATCCCCGTTAGTTAGCACCGATCTAGAAGGTAGGGTGCATCTACGAGATATCTAGTCTAAGCACCATGCGAGGCTATAAGTCACCCCTTGTTGATGTTGGGTGGTGGATATGGTGGTCACCGGTGCGTGCAGATTTCTTTGGGGGGACGGTGAGGTTGGGGGGGGCGGGGTTGTGCCAAGCGAGAGGGGCGGGCCGTGCGGAACGTAGGCGGGCCGTGCCGAAAGTGGAAGGCGGAGCGTGTCGAGTGGGATGCGAGAGGTGGATGCGGGGGCGGGGCCGTGTGGAGTGGAGCGGGGGAGGCGGAGGTGGGCCGGGCCTTGTGGACGCGGGCATCCGATGAATTTTTTTCATCGGATGTCCGGCGCCCGGCTGAAAGCGCAACATATAAGGCGGGGCGGTCATCACCTATTAGTCTAGTCTTTTTCGGTTGAGTTAGGCTCATGATCTTGATAAGTTGTGGCTCCATGGTCCTAAGGGGAGTGGCACCGATGGGTGGGCCGGCTCTAAGAGGCACCGGCGCTAGATGGGCGGACCGGTTCCAATGTAAATCGAATCGGCAAAAAGTAGCACCTATTTTGAAATTAACGGGTGTAAGTGAGCTGATGTCACGCATCGTTCGATTCGATTGGGCGGTTGCGACACGCCACCAACGGTCTTCGGGCGGAGAAGGTGGCGTAGGGAGCTGCGGTCTCCGGCGGCCGGCGCCGCCGACGGCGTGGGCGGCGGCGGTTAGGGGCGCGGGCGCGGCGGGCGGGCGGCGGGCGGGTGGTGGGCGCGGGCGGCGGAGAGAGAGAGAGAGAGGTAGAGAGATATGACTATTTTTATTGCTTGCTTATCCCCAAAGAGATTACATCCCCTTACTTATATAGCCCGGCTAGTGGGACTTGTAATCTAAGCAATCTCTTATAAGGTTTCCTTATATGATTGGAATAACTTTTACAAGCAATATTTATTTATTTCTTAGTAAGGGTCTTCCTTATACAATTGGAATATTCTCTTTTACACACCAAAAGCCTAAGATAATTCTAACTTGATGACGAAGCGAGTCGGAAGGGGGAAGGTAGGGGCGGCGGCGGGGGCGGCGGCCCCGCCCCGCGCTGGCCCCCCTCGCCATGCGGCTTTGGGCCCTCCTAGCCTGTCGAGGGGCGGCTCAATTCGTTCACAGCTGATCAGCAAGCTGAAGCAAACATGCATTTGATAGTATTTTTCAACCGTGGGGGCATATTTCCTAGTGTATGAATGTAAAAAAAAAAAAAAAGTTTGAGCACACAATGACAACATAGGTATGTCATGCTGATGGTAAGCCTGCTCTGGAGCCCTGGGACCGTGTGTGATCGATCCTCGTTGCTCCCTCTCCCAGCGTATGTACTGCACGGCCGCATTATATTGTTTCACACGTACAGTTGACAGGTTCAGCGCGCGGGTGTGGTTGGCAGGCGCTCGCCGCCGCTATGGTTCAACTCCTATCCTGATCGATGCGATTTCAGCAGTGAGAGGATCCATCGCCATCGTCAAAGCAGTCTGGCCTTTTAGGGAACCGGCCGGCGATCTCAGGAGATGCGCTGTCGGCGGCGTCGTGTCGCGTCATCCACGCGCACCCCACCGTCGAAACGCACGCATATCGTCCGGATCACCTGGACTGCACAAGTCAGGCTACAGCAAGTATTTGATACAAGCATAATCTTTTCTTGCGTTGTACTCCCTCCATCCCAAGCTGTAAGCCATTCTGAGATTTTGGAGAGTCAAAGTTTCTTAAGTTTGACTAAATTTATATAACAAGATAATAACATTTATGATGCCAACTAAGTATCATAAGATTCTTTATTAATTATATTTTTATGATATCTAATTGATGTCATAAATATTTGTAGTTTTTCTATAAATTTAGTCAAACTTGATATGCTTTGACTCTCTCTTTGAAAGTGACTTACATTTTGAAATGGATGATGTAGTATGCATGCATGGTTGCAACATCAGAACTAGTAAGTACTTCCTCCATCCAAAATTGTAAGTGAAATTTGACTTTAAGTTTGACCACTGCGTCTTATTCAAACACTTTTATGAAAACATAATCAAATTTAAGAACTTTTACTAATATAAAGCAAGCCACGACAAAAGAAGTGATATTTTGCATAATTTTTAAATAAGATGAATGGTCAAAGTTGGTGTCAAACAACTTTACAATTTGGGATGGAGGAGTACTAGTAAAATCTAAGATGAGCCACGGGTTATCGATCGTAAGTCTCAACCCAGCAAGCAACCCACTTGCATCCCTTGCGGGCGATTTTTTAGAACTAGATTACGTGCATTCACACCGGGTCACCCAGGTTTCATCCTCTTTTTTAGAACACGATGACAAAAACAATGGAGCCAGGGAGGTCTCGATCTCTGTTGTTTTCATGCGTGCTTTATTTTCTCCATCGATCGATGATCCATCAGGACTTAGGAGGTATGGTAAAACAAGTTACCTGAAAATATACTATTAGTCCACTGTTAACCTGCAGTGAACGCCGGCCACACATGACGACGTTCCATGTCTGACCGTGACCGCCGGCCGGGCAGCTTGAACTGTACATATTCCTGAGAGTTTCTATTATTTGCTTTCGATGTTGATTGCCTACCTCCCTAGAAAATAAACGACGCTCCTTTTCTGTTAGTTTTAGTTTCAAGTTCACACATTTGTCTCTCACCAAGTCACCACCTTTCAGAATTCAGATAAAGAGAGGCTAGCTACCATCTCTATTGCGTGCAAAACGTGATCATCCACGTCGGCAGAGCACGTATATATCAGAGTTTCAAACTGACATCAACACCATTATGCATGTATTTTGATATATGCTGCATATTTTGTGAGAGTGGGAAGCTGCCTAAGTTTCGCTTTCTCCTAGTATGTCATCTATCTCTCCATCTCGATCTGTTGACCTGAATCATGTCATGAGATTTCAGGCGGCTACCTGTGTGGTGCCCGTGTAGCTCAAACATCAGAGTTTTTTACATGTAAACACACCACATTTATTTAATTCTGTTCTCTGAAGCGAGGTGTTTTACAGTCCAGAATCGGTACCAATAAGAAGAGATCAAGTAGCAAGGAAACAAAAAGATATCTATCCATCTCAACAAGAGCATGCATGACAAGGACAGGGACGAAGAACTCCAGTCAGATGAGCAACTGAATTTGGAAAGTTCCTTCCTTGGCACGTACGAGTAGATATTTCCACAAACATTTAGTGGCGATTGACAAGTTGTTTAAAACCATTGCACTATATACAACACAAATGCTACAAAGCAATCCTCCATTTCTCAGCCTCTAGATTCAAAACCGTCGCAAGTCTTAGTATCAACCAAATCGAGTAGTTTGCTTGGACCTTGACCTCATTACATCGTTTGCTACCTGCCATGAAACTGAACCGTCGCATGACAACGATGGATCGTACACGTACGCACGCGTTCATGCATGGTACTAGTATATCATCTAGTCCTCTATATCTAGAGAGAGAACAAATTAAAGGCGGCAGGCAACATAGTCAGAGACGGCGGTTCTGATTGAAGCATGAAAGGCAAGTCATTGGTTTTTATATATGTGCATAAGTCCAAACAAACTGCAGACAAGTTGATGATTTGCTATTGATCATGTTGATATTTTGTTTTGCGACTCAACAGGACAGGCGGAGCCTAGATGCTCTGATTCTCTACTAGTATTAAGTATTGACAAACAGTGAAGTACACCGGAAACTATAGAACATACAAAGTCATTAGTGGGTTTTGACCATGTATGTTTGGATCCATATGACTAACAATTACTTGATAGGTTTCCACAAAAAAAATATTTTAGTCTCTAATGATCCAAACAAGCAGACTTAAATGTGATAATCAAGCTAGAACTAGTTATTAGTCCACTAGTCTGTAAATAGGAGCTAGCTAACTGGGACTAGTTGTTAGTCCTATGGATACATTAATCTAGTGAAAGAAAAGTGAACGTGACTAGACAATGGGGGTCCTCACGGCCTCATGGTTTCATATATACAGTACTTACTTATGCTATTGTGAACTACTCCATGGAAGTAGTACAATGGATGATTGACTGAATCGATCCGAGCAGAGATTTAATTTAAGTGTTTGCTTGTAGCTGGCAAATTAGGAGAAAATCAATCCAGTAATTTGATTATTCTTGTGCTGATCATCAGACACACATAACATGACTAACGACAACGACGTATTCATTGACGTGTTGCAATTAACAAACGGGAACTGCTCCGGTAGTCCTTCTTTTAAAATTTTGCACAGATCTCAAAGCAACACATCTAAATTAATTAACCTTTTTAATTATTTTCCAACTGGTCACATATGGGCCAGCCCGCCCGTCTCAACCCAGCACAATCCTTGGACCAAACTCATTCCGTTTTGTTCGGTCCTCATTCTGTTTTCTCGCAGCCGGCGACGGCACTCTCCAACAATCGCACTGATCACATACTACTGTACAACCTCATAATTAATCTTCTAAGCATGGACGGCCATCTCTGAACGTAGGAATTCTCTACTTCTTTTTGTGGCTTCATCTATGAAGATAAGGAAAGCAATGCTGCTCGCCGGCCGGCGGAGGTTCCTCTCACGCTTCACGCACGTCGTACTGCACGCACTTTGACGGCTTCAGGTTCAGGAAGAGGCGCGGGCTTCCAGCGCAGGGAGAAACTAATAAGATCGATCAAGGGAGGTAGATTGGATTGGATTTTGCTTTGCTTTGCTTTGACGCGGCTCCTTCTGCGGCGAGGACGTGTGGAGCACCGCCGCCGATTGCATGCGCACGGAGAAACTGAAGGTGCCGGATTAGAACGATGGGTGAGAGATGAGTTCAGACTGTAATTGAGCTAGATATGGGCTGGGACGGGGTGAGCCCAGGACCGTGCGAAATAATTACAAAAATAATTAATTAATTAATTATTAGATGGGTTGCTTTAAGATGTGTGTAATTTTAAGAAGAGGTCCACCGGAGCAGTTGCCTTAACAAACTCACAAATTAAAAAAGGATAACTAAGAATCTCCCTGCGCGTATTTTTGTCCAATCATTAGTTTCGTCTTGAAGAGACCTCTTCGACTTAATTCGAGAATGGCAGCTAATATAAGCTAGCTTTGCTGTCGTAAGGGAATATAAGCAGACCAATTAAACATCACTATGTCTAATATTCCTCCTTTGTACGTGTTTCTGGGTATACACATATATTTTCTAGACTTTGTGTATGGTCAGCGCGTCACTACATGACATGAGTGAGATCACACAATGCAAGAGTGAAGAGTCTTGAGCAGCGGTTGCACCTACCGAAGTGTACATCGCTATTCCAAAACGCAGAGAGCGAAACAAGAGCGGAAGAATTAAGACGGATGGTGACACATATATATACATATATGGTATAAACACTAGCTTGAATATAGTATGGTGTGTCACTATGCTTATCTGCATTGGTCATTGGTAAGACACATGCATTTTTTGGGGCTTTGACTTGGAGCCCTTTCCTCAGTGCCTCCATTAAAATGGAAATGAAACTCTCGGATCACTAGCTGTACTCTTCAGCTTAATTAAAATTATTGAAAGGCCGTACGTATAAAGCCTAGCTCAAATATGTGTCTAAACTATAATTTATTATTTTATCGAATTTAATTTCAAGGATGGGTCTAAAAGTTTTGCACCAGAGTTTGTAACTTCCTTTAGAAAAGAAATATTTTTTTCAGGAAAAAGGACCAAAGCAAACATGTAGCCCAACTTTACGGATGGTGTTTGCTATCTATCTCCCACGTCCCTGTTTTTCTTCTACTGTGAAATATGCCCGTGCGTTGCAACGGAGGTTTAGGATCAATAACTGGATTATTTGTAGTTCAAAAAAGTTCAACGATTATGTTTTGTGTTCCAACATCGTTTAACCAGACTTTATATCATGCCTTGACACACGTTCTAATGCATTAACATGAGAGGCGCATAGATTAATTATTTATGTCATGTTTCTTTATTGATCTTAAAGTTTTTTTTTTTCATAACATTGCTTTAACCGGTACAGGCTTTAAAAAAGTAGGATCATGGAAACAATCTTACTTTAAAATTAGAAAAGAAAAGCATAGTATACTTGTGCATTATTATGGATTTTTACTTCTATTTAAAATAATTAATCAAGTCTAGTAATGAATTCTCTATTTTCTATCTCTCCTTATTTTATTTTAGTCAAGTGTAGTAGTGATCATTGTTATATACATTGTTCTATTCTTGGTCTCAATATTTCTAATCAACATTGTACTTATTTAGAGCAAACAGTAGGAAATTAGGAAAAGAATTAATAGAGCAAACAGTAGGAAATTAGGAAAAGAATTAATATTATCTGTACACTAAAAAGGAGGAGAATTAAATTAAAAAAAAAAACTACCGACGCTGCTGCATGCCATGCCTTATACAATATACACTCGATCGGCCGGTTAGTCTACATGGCCATGCCTTCCCAGTTGCCAGCTCCCACCCGAAGACCACCCGAAGACCGAAGTAATATTAGTTTTTTGTTCTTTTTCTTTTTCTTTTTCCTTTCTTTGTTCTTCCATCGTGGAATCGCATCTCCATCGCTCGCGGGTCTCGCGGCCTCTGCGCTCACAACCCTGTGGCCGTGCACCCGGGCCTCGTCCCCGCATTCTGTGCCGGTGGCCATCGAGCTCCGGCCGGCCGCGCGCGCCTCCACCTCGCGAGACTCGGAAGGTGCTCAGGATGGCAGTCCTCCTTGGATATTTGGTTGCTCGGTTGATGTCGTGGAGGAGTGGCGCCGTCGATTTCGAGCAGTAGGGCACCGCAACCACAAACGCGACTCTGACGCGGCTGTCGACACAGCGCATGCGGCTTCCTCGGTATCAAGCTCCGGTGCTGGACTCCGGCGCGGCTGCTGCTTGGCAGCGGGCGGCGCTGGGCCTCGGGGCCTTCAGGGCAGCAGCGTCAGGCGACCGTGGAGGCACCGCGGCCTGCGAGCGCAAGGCGAGGGCGTGGGGCTCCGCGGCGAGCGTGGCTCCGACAGCCTGTGTCCTGATCTTCATGACATCGGCTGCGGCAGCAGCAGTTGTGCCTAGATATACGTGATGGTGGCGGCGGCACCCTAATCCACACACCGGCGATGGTGTCCTTCATCTACGACTTCACCTCGGCGGCGTGCGCTCCGTAGAATATCTCGGCAACGGTACGACGCCTCAAATCTTGATTCGATTCGAAGTCTTCTTGAATTACTGATGATTTGCAGCCGTGTGTATTTCTAATTTCCTTTTCGAGCTTATTGTTCTTGTGGACGCGGAACTTCACGATCGGTGGCCGAGACGAAATCGTTGTATGGGACGGGCAAGACGAAATCGTTGTATGGGACGGGCAGACAGAAATATCCGATGTGATTGAACTCTCTTTTGTTTGGTATATATATTATTTAGGTGGAACCACGTATTTATGGTTGCTTGCCTGAACCGAACTACACCATCGAGTGGAGTCCCCGTACAATACGGAGAGGAGTCCCGGTACAATACATAGAACCGTGCTTTACGGAGCGGACCGTTGGCAGAAATTTTCTGCGGGCGGTGGGCAGAAAAAAAGGTGAAAAGAGATGTGGTACTGAAATTTTCTCTCTTTATTAGTAGGTATAGGTAAATTTGTTTCGTCCAAAAATTGTACCAAAGCTCAGGCTGAAGCATTCATCATAATTTGGATCTTAGAGCCTGTTCGGCTGGCTGTGGGTGGCCGACGCTGCTCGAGAGAAAAGTATCTTCTACCGGTGTGGGCTGGTCGATGCCGCGAGAGAAATTATCTATTTGCCGGGTCGGCTGCGAACAGATGAAGATCTCTAGTTTGGTTTTGGATAATTAGTGACACCTAAGGACTAATCTCTCATTGCTAAGTGTTTGACATGTATGGAGATTGGTCGTGTGCGGAGTTGGTGCAAGATGATCATGGAGTATGGATCGAGGTGATCCAAAAGATGATCAAGCAAGCAACCCGGTGGAGTTTCGGAGAACAAAAGTCCCAAGGCAAAGGTATAACCATAGGGCTTTTGGTTTCACACCCAAGACACCATAGAGGGTGTGGGTGGTTATAGGATCGATAAGCCGTACTATAAAGAGGGAAAACTTTCGCATATCGATCCTCACGTGCCTTTAGGTTCAAGTCTCATATGCATGCATTCTAACCTAAAGTGCTAACTCCGTCCTTGTCGAAAATGTTTTCAAAATGCTAACACATGGTGTCGGAGTGTTCTTCGACGTGTTGGCAACAAGAAACAAGTGGCGGAAGTCGGTTTGGAGCAAAGGCGAGGAAAGGGCGACAACGAAATGAAGATTTTGCCGAAAACGACACCGGACGCCGCACCGGACGCTGGATGGGCACCGGGCGCGACGCGCACCGGTGGCTCCGTGGTCGGGTCCGTGGGGATTTCCGAAGAAGCATGTTTTGGGGTGTCCCGCCCGGATGCACCGGACGCACCCACCGGACGCACACACCGGACGCTCGAGCAGGCTGCCAGCTGGGCCAGTTTTTCCTTGTCGTTTGTGACCGGACGCAGGCACCGACCCCCGACCGGACCCGCTTAGTGGTTCCGTGAGTGCGTCCCGTGCACCCGCTAATGCAAATTTTTTAGCCCAACGGCCATATTTCGTGATGGGGGCTATATATATGTGTTTGGCTGCCTCTTGCTCACTCTCTTGGACATTTGAATCACTCCTAACATCTTTGAGCAAGCAAGCAAGCCTCCCTCCTCTCTCATTCTTGATTTGAGCTTCATTCTTGAGAGAAGAGAGATCCAAAGTGCATTGCATTGTGTTCTTGCATCTAGAGGCACTTGGGGATCGTGTTGTGACGGTGGATTTCCCGTTACTCTTGGAGGCACCGCTCCTAGCCGGCTTGGTGGTTTGGTGGAGTTGTTGGCAAGAAGAGGAGATTGTTTCTTGGCCACCTCCGGTTGGTTTGTGAGAGGATTACGCACTCCTCGTCGGGAAGACAAAGTGCAAGGAATACATTGCTCGTGCTTTGGGTACCTCACTTGGTGTGTGGTGTGTTGAGGCTAGCAAGGGCACCGCCTAGCTCAAACATCACCCTTGTGTTGGTCGGCACAACCGGAGAGTAGTTGTCGGTGTACAACGAACTCCGGGGGTGAACAAATCGACTTGTTCATTGTCTCTTGTGTGGATCATCACCTTCGAGTGATTGATTGGTTTTCATCTTCCCTGGTGATTGGTTGACATCCTCTCTACACATCGGTATAACAAGCCTCTCACTTTTGTTTTTACCTTCCTAGTTTACTTTGAGTAGAGAGCTAGCATTTGCTTGTGTAGGTTGTTCTTGCTAGCATAAGGACCATATTAGGATTGCTCATTAGCTAGAGTAGTGACATAGACTTTGAGTGGACTAGAGATCATAGTATTATTTAGTCTTGTCACTAGAAGGCTTGCTTGACCATTAGAGCTAGTGCAAACCGCTTTACGCCGTGTTTTATTCTAACCGGTTTGTTTAGTTGGGCTTGTAGAAAATTTTTATAGGCTATTCACCCCCCTCTAGCCATCTAGGACCTTACAACAGAGCGTTAGTAGTAGCGTGCTACTCCTAGTACCGCTTGACGGTACCGTGCGTGCTTGGTCCAGCATATTAGAGAACACGGTGGAAGTTTTCTTCCAGCTTTTGGTGGACTTGCGCGTGCGTGATGCGTGTAGTTTATTTTGGAATCAGTTCCTTGAAGAGTTGAACACAACACAACATGTGCCATATTCACACGGTCACATGACGGTGTTATCATTCACTAGTACAGGACACGGCTATAATTCGGTGGGGATCCTCTCCCACCACTAGTAACGAAAATGATTTTGCGAGCACTTGCAAAATCTTTTCCGTGACGGGCACTTTTTTTGCCCGTCACGGAAAAATACCCCGCCCGCGTCCCAGCTTTTTTTTACGTGGCGGGGCGTTTTTGCCCGTCCGCGGGAAAGATTTTTTAGCGTGGCGGGCACCTTAACACGCCCGCCACGCAAAATAGCGTATTTTGCGTGGCGGGCGTGTTAAGGTGCCCGCCACGCAAAAATCAATTTTGCGTGGCGGGCAACCTAAAAAGGCCCGCCACCGATAATCGACCCAAATTGCTTAGGCCCAACTGCACGAGGCGAGGCCCAATCCGGCGTCCCGTTATATAATAGCCACTTAGGGTTTTGTTGCCCCCACTCTCTCTCTTCTCTCATTAGACCCGATAACTTCTCTCTCTTCTCTCGGCACCTTCTCTTCCACTCCTCTCAACCACCGAGCACTACCTTCTCTTCCACTCTTCTCTCTCGCCGAATCCACGCCATGTCGTCCCACCGGGCGCGCCAAGGCCGCACGAGCACCACCGGCGCGCTGCCTGGCCTCCCGATGGCGGCGCTGTCGGCCGCGCCGCTCCCACCCGGTGGCGGCGCGGCGAGGGGGCCTCCGCCGCGGCGGCGACTGGGGGACCGCCTGCCGGCGGCGGCACGCGACAGGGAGCCGCCCTCCGGTGGCGGCGCGACGAGGGACCGCCTCCCGCGGCGCGGCGAGAGGAGCCGCCTCGGGTGGCGGCGCAACGGCGGAGTCGCCTCCGGCCGGCCGCGCGACGCAGGCGTAGCGGCGGCTCCAGGCGCTGGCTCCGGCGGATCCGCGACGGCGCTCCTCTTATCGCCGGTTTCCGGCGATGGATCGACGGATCCGCGGCGGGCGCCCTCTTATGCGGCGGTTCCGCGATGGATCGACGGATCCGCGGCGGCGCTTCTGGCGGCGATCCGCGATGGATCGACGGATCCGGCGATGGATCGACGGGATCGGCGCCCGGCGCGTCGCGCCTTAGATGGGCTCGGGCTGGCTCAGATGGGCTTCGCGGGCCTGTCTAGGGTTTCTTCTATTTTTTTTTTTATTTTTGAAAACCTTCACCGTGGCGGGCATTCTAATTCGCCCGCCACGGATGCTTTATTTTGCGTGGCGGGCATCGTGAGCCCGTCACGGTTAATCCGCGATTTACCGTGACCTTTCATTAGTGACGGGCTCAAATGCCCGCCACGTAAAATAAAATTTGCCCGTCACGCAAAATGATTTAGGTACTAGTGCACCGCCCCCTCCTCTAGACTTATCAAAAAGCTGGTTGGAAAACCTCCATTACTTTCGGTTTCTCAACCGGGATTGCCTGACCATGTTCTTTCAACTAAGATTAAAGGAGCCTTGTAGTCTAACTTAAATTCCTAAAACTTTATGATGTTGTAACACGTACTCAGAGAAACCGGAAGTAGTTGTGTTTTGTCATGTAATTGAATGGAGCCTACTCAGTGTTCTGTCAACATTGCAAAACACAACTACAACTTGCATATATATAGGCATAACCATGAATCTAAATGTGGATATAAGTTATGAGACTGACCATGTTGTGGTAAAGTATGTCTTGGCAATAAGTTGTTTTTTTTTTTTTTGACCGAATCTTGGCAATAAGTTGTTAGTAGGGTAGTTGTGTTTTGCAATTAATGTTGTCTATAGCAAGTTGTGGTTTTAGCTTTTTGGTTGAATTGTTAGTTGGATCACAAGGAGGGTTTCATCGTTCTTTCCCATTTGAACACCGTGGATACTAACAGTGTACTAATAGCATACTACTCCTAGAACGGTACAGTACGGTACGTAGTCCAGCATTAGAGAACATGGTGGATCGGAAGTTCTCCTCCAGCTGTTGGTGGACTTGACTTGCGCATGCGTGGTGCGTGTATGTAGTTTATTTTGGAAGTCATTTTGTGTACCACTACCACACGTCCTGAAGACCAACACATGCGCGCCAGTGCGCATACGTATGATATATATTTATTTATATATACTATACCTGCCCATACCAAGATTTTAATAAAAAAATATGTGGGTTAGTATCCCACGCGCGGGCGTTTTCCCGGCCGGTTTTCCCGTGTGTCATCACGTGTAGGATCGGAGTAAAAGGTCCCGATGGCGATCTTCTGTGAACGCCGCCAATGCAACGGCGACGACGCTAGGTAGAATTAATTTGTGTATGGCCGGCTCGCAGTTGACCGGCTGGATCGGACGGCTCTAGATCGATGAGATGACATGGCGATGACAAGCGCAGCTGCGCAGCAGAACTGCAGCTTGTTTGAACGTCCGCTTTACTTTAAAAATACAAGACAAGACTTGACTTTCAAATCAAAAGAAAATAAAAACTAAGACAACTGTCTCGAACTTCACTCTCCGCGTACTTAGTGGAGTGTATAAAATTATGCCGGTCCTTCAACTTGATAGTAGGTGTTATCTAGTTGGTCTTTAGTCTCAAAACACTATTTTTAGGCCTTCAAATTTGGTTTCAACTCTCATCTAGATCGTTCAAATAATGCAGCTTAACAAACTCCCCACGCGCTAAAATGTCACATTGACTTGTGGAAATCATCGGGTCGGACCTGATGCCTCGCCCGACCCCCCCCCTCCTCAAAACCACTATTTCTCTTCCACCTGGGCCATCAGTGTGGCCCAGTGCAGCTCCTCTCCTTCCCCACACCCGCCGCCTGCACCGCGCCCTCACTCGCACCGGCGAGGGTACCGGCGAGCGCTTCCCCTCCTTCCCAACTCCGATGGGATATAGATTGTCGACCGGCCGGGGGAGGTAGGCAGGCTCGGCAGTGGGAATGGTGGATGGGCGGCTTAGAGTGCGGTTGGCGGTGTAGGGGGCGGTCGGGCCAGGTCGGGACGGGGGACCTCACCGAGTCGCAGGAGATGGCGGCGCGGTAGAATGGGACTCGACGGTGCAGCTCAACGTGGCGGCGCGCGGAAAGCATGGCGGGGAGGGGAAGAAGGGGTCCGCCGCGGGCGTGCTATGGCTCGCCCAGAGCCCGTGAGCTAGGGTCGGCAAGGGGCCGGCGGGGGTCGCATGAGGTGGAAGGCGTGGGCGTAGGGCACAAAGTTGGGGCGCAGCCCAATTGGGTGGCCGGACCAATCACTCTAAGTGGGCTGGTCGGCCCCTAGCACACCCCCCACCGACTTGCTGATCCGATGATGGTGGTCATGGGGCCCGACGTAATCCTTGCATTGGCAGACAGAACATCCACTAGCTGGACGATATGCATGTCTTCTTTGTCCTCAACTATAGTGAGGTGTTGCATGTAGGTTGAGTACCTTGACGACACAATTTTTTTTCTCGGTCATGCGAAGGTTTACATGTCTATGTATTAAGATAGAGAAAATGTTCAATACAACACGGGTTACCAGTGCCTTTTTTTTTTTTTTTGGGGGGTTCAATATGTTCAACATGCCTAGTGGCTCCCCTAGTGTACATCAAGCTATCCTATTACATTGGACAGAGATCGACCGATCGAATTACTATGACGCCGGCTAGAAAGCCTATGCTCTCTACCAGCCTTGACGATGTGGTTGATGAAATCGAAACGACAAGGCAATCTAGTAGATCGGTGTTGCATTGCAGGTGAGTCCCCAAAGTCCAAGTTTTGGGCGCTGGACTCCTTGAGGCAGAGGAGGAAGGGCATCAAGGTGGCGCTTCTAAGCAAGCGAGGGAGAAGACACTCGCAGCATAGTCGTCATCTTGGAGGATGTGCAGGTCAATAGTGACATGTACCATTCTTGAACCCAGATGAACGGGTATAACAACCCCACATAGGGGACCTAACCGGCTAACCTATACATAATTCATATATACTGATAGTAAGTTAGGATTAAACTAGAATTAGAAATAAATACAATTTCTAAATTTATTTGGACAAATAAGAAACCTCTGATGTTTAATTAGTAGCTAGACTCTAATCATCACTACCAACGGTCATCAGATATATTCTACTTTCCAAAATGTCGCTAACTTATGTCATTATGAAAATACTAAAGTGACCTATATATTTATATGTAAATGGACCATCTCTGTTATTATAAAAAAAATAATTTAAAGAAACATCCAAGTAAGTTTTCTAGTGACCTAAAGTTACTTTAAATTATCCACTGCAATTATGCATGATAGTATAAAGGTACCTTTAATGTGTATCTAAATTACCTACAAATGCCATTATGCATGATAGTATAAAGTAACCACCTTTAATTTGTATCTAGATTGGCAATGTATGCTATGGAAACCAGCTTGCTATGAAAACCTTTGTGCAAACCACGATAAAAAATTATCTAAATTTACCAAAAAAAAATCACACATGTAGATGATATGATGATGCACAACCCTTGTAAAATATCTTGTCCAAACTTCGACTTTGTTATGTTATTTTTATATCTCATAAACGAAGTCGGGTTTGGATTGAATTTTGTTATTTTATATCTCATAAACAAAGTCGAGTTTGGACAAGATACTTTTACAGGGTTGTGCATCATCATATCATCTACGTGTGTGATTTTTTTTTTTTTGGTAAATTTAGATTTTTTTTTTATCGTGGTTTTGCACGGGTTTTCATAGCAAGTTGGTTTGCATAACATACGTTGCCATCTAGATTACCTACAATTACAAAAATAAGGTATTTCTCAAATCTATATCTAAAGTATACTAGTATAATATGCTCAAGATTGAATATATAGGAAGTAAAGATAATCCATGTTGTGGTGGATAAGTGTTGTGATGGACAGAGCAAAGTGACGATATATGGTTGAGACCCCTCTCCCCCCCCCAAAAAAAAAAAGAAAGATGAAAATGGTACAATCTTCACCAAATTTGAATTCTACCTGTAAAAGAGAGGTAGTAGGCATGTCGTGAAAGAAACAAAATGTTGATAGGATAACGGGGAGGAAACCATTAATGATAAGGCTATCATGTGTAAAATTTACATGAATGCCTCTTGAAAGTTCAAACTAGCAGCGCAATTGAGATGGGCCACCTTCAAAAATTGGCAAAGCAATAACTCAACAAGGAGGCATTTGGTGTGATTGTGCATGCACACCTCATCACCGGTGTGAGGAGTCTTTGTAATCATTTTGTTTACTAGTAGTAGTAGAAATCATGGAAACCAAACCCTAAATTTGGCTTGTTTTCTGCTACTCTGATCGATCCTAGCATTAAATGAAGTGAAGGAACAAATGGGGAAAACCCTATAACTTCACGCATGCTTGGGTGTAAGGAACGGCAACCTCTCTTTTTTTTTCGCTTGTCACGTGTTTATGTTACGTGCACGTGGCAATCCATGCGCCACACGCGTCCCTGAGGATCTCTGCGCTTTAACAGACATGCACTTCCATTTCTGTTGTCAAGTCGTTGTTGCTTATGCATGTGAATTGGATTGTTGATGAGGATGGAAATGTATTCAAACCTAAATGGCTACTATCTTCAGTTTTCGACTTTTTCCCATACAAAATTATGTGATCAGTTATCAGAACACAAATCTACTCTGCCTTTAAATTATGCGACCAGTTTTCTACATATGTAGCACGGTACATTTATGTTGTTGCTATGAACTGATCACATAGTGCTGCTTATTATATTAACCATCTGGGTAATATAGATACTTTCTCTCCTTCAACCATGCATGCTCCACATTAGAGGTCAATAATTCAGGTTAGCTTGGTCTAAAGCCGCAAATTTATAGTTAGAAAGGAGGGATCATTGTCTTTAATTTGGTAAAGAAAACAGGGTGATTATTTAGCCGCGTCAGCAGATTTTCCAACAACATCAAAGTTAACTCAATCGGCAGCCAAAAAGGAAAAATAAAAGGTGTTGTGGAAAAGGGCAATTTAAAAAGCAGGAAGAAAGAAAATTAAAGCAAAAAGAAAAAGAAAACTGGAAATCCACTCCACTGGTGGGTTCATAACTGCACACATATCGGTATGCAAAGGAGAGAGACGTTGAGCTGTCAAGTCAACGGTCAGCGCGGCGACATGTCATCGCTGTGGAAGCCGATCGATCCATCCTCAACTTCAACGCGGCCCCGACTCCGTGTTGCCGGTAGCACAACACAAGAGGCCAGGCCGGGTGGGGATGGGTTAGAAGCAGTCTGCTCGTCCATTTCTTCGGCTTCGATCGGCCGGCATCCATCGTTGGTAGCTAGCTACAAATAGCCCCTCCATCTCCTCTCAACTCCCCCACCACCACACCACACGCGCGTCTTCTCCTTCTCCATCTACTCCACCACCACTGCACCTGCGGCAAATTCAACGGAAGATCCGATCCGATCGATAGAGCTGAGGCATCATCAACCTCGATCAAAATCTGAAACCTGCTGGTTGCATGGTGTGTGGCATATATAGACAGATAAGCAGACGACAGAGGTAGCAGATCATCATCGATGGCGAGGTCGTCATCCAAGAAGAAGTCGCAGCAGCTGAAGCAGCCGAAGCCGGTATCAGCCTGGCAGTTTCTCTTCCGCGGCTGCCTCGGCGGCGCCGGGACCACCACTGCCGGCGGCAGGCGCAACAAGGTGGACCCACGGACACCAAAACACTCCGGCGGGCGTGCACCATCCCCATCCCCCTCCTCGTTCCCGTCTCCGGCGACGGGGCTGCAGCACCAGCGCCTGTCTCTAACGGACGTGATGAGCACGGCTTCCGACCAGGACCTGTCGGTGTCGCTGGTGGGTTCGAACCTTCAGGTGTTCACGGTGGGCGAGCTCAAGGCGGCGACGCAGGGGTTCGTGGACAGCAACTTCCTCGGCGAGGGCGGGTTCGGCCCCGTGTACCGTGGCGCCGTCGCCGAGGGCGCCAAGCCGGGGCTCCAGGCGCAGCAGATCGCCGTCAAGCTGTGGGACCCCGAGGGCACGCAGGGACACAAGGAGTGGCTCTCCGAGGTCATCTTCCTCGGACAGCTCCGCCACCCCAACCTCGTCAAGCTCGTCGGATACTGCTGCGAGGGAGGAGCACCGGTTGCTCGTGTATGAGTACATGCCCAAAGGAAGCCTCGAGAATCACCTCTTCAAGAGTGAGTTCATCTTTTCATTTTTTTATTTAGTTGTACTGCACTACTTGTACGTATATACATTAATTTCGACATGTGCGCACAGCTTACTACTGGTAGTATACAGCATGCAGTTAATTGTTTTTACCACGTTGTTGTCAACGACGGAAACGCGATTGGTGGATTAGGCCAGTTCGTGCTAGGTAGCTGTACCTTTCTGATTTCACCCATCCATATAGCTTGGATTGGAGATTGTGAGAATGTGTGCACAATGTGCTCCAGCTAGCCCGCACTAACAAACTTGCTAGTCGATCATGGACGGGATTATACTAGTACTTTAGATGGTAAACAATTAACCAACCAAAAAAACACTGTCTGAAAGAGCTAGGCTATTAGCTAGGCATAGAAAGGGAGACCAATTGATATTGACCAAACCACCCAAAGCTAGCTAGCTACTCCCTCCCTCCGTCCCTAAAAGGATGTCGCCGTTAGATACTTCGACTCAATTTATAGAAAAATACGCGACAACATTTAAATCTTCAAATAAATTTGTTAAACAACTAAACTTATATATTTTTAATATATATAATTATATTGTCAGTATTTATTTCTCAGAAAGTTTAGTGACAACCTTTTTAGCGACGTATGGAGCAGGTGGTTGACCAAGTCTTACATGCATGAGAGACTGTTGACTTCTTAAATAATGTACCCCTAGTTGCCCATTGGTTTCCTTAATTAGTTTCTGGTTTGTAGAAAAGGATATGAACGCGCTCCGCTCCTCGAGTGGACGGATGCATACACATAACGGTGAATGAGTATTAATCAAAGTTTGACACTTGGTTGTACTACTAGTATGTACACAGTACGCTCCAATTTCTTTCGTGTGTCCGGCTAACGACTCCCTGTCTGCCGGCTCAATCCGATTGGGAAAGCCGCCGGCCGGCAGCAAAACCGTGTGAGTCGTCACGTCCACAACCACCTTTGTGGA
Source organism: Hyparrhenia diplandra (assembly GCA_015847255.1). Taxonomy (NCBI): domain Eukaryota; kingdom Viridiplantae; phylum Streptophyta; class Magnoliopsida; order Poales; family Poaceae; genus Hyparrhenia; species Hyparrhenia diplandra. The sequence continues at coordinate 114,429 of JADLZK010001851.1, read as the reverse complement.
AATTAATGACTTATCGACAGTGCGGTACAGTGGGTATGAATACATGAATTCGAAATTATACGTACTATATATATAGTAAAATGAACTACAACATTTATGCCATCAAACGAGTTTCCAATCGAGCAATCCAACCATATGCACAATTAGTATGTCTTGAGAGTGAACTTATTTCTGGTATGGTGGATGGCAATATATATATCTATATAAGTTTGGTCAAAATTAGAGAAGTCTGACTTCAAATAAATCCAAAATTGCTTAGAATGGGTAGTTTATATGTGTTGTATGTGTATGTACAATGCATGCAAGCTAGCCGCACGGGGACAGGGGAACATGCTGGCAGTTGACAAGCAAGATATGGATCTATTGATCAACTTATAACAATGCTAAATTGCAGCTAGCAATCATATGCTGAATATAAAGAATTAATGATATATGTATTGTGCCTGTCTATATAATTGATCCGATGATCTCTCCATGCCAGTCCATTTGTAGTCGTCTAGTCACCGTACCAATGCAAAATCCAAGCAAAAACATTATACTGCATCATCATATTTTGTTGGTATATATATAACATTCAATAATGATTTTATTATTTGTTTATTATCGCAGAGTTCCCGCCGGTTCTGTCGTGGGCAACGCGTCTCAACATCGCGGTGGGCGCCGCCAAGGGCCTGGCCTTCCTTCACGACCACGAGAAACCCGTCATCTACCGCGACTTCAAGGCATCCAACATCTTGCTCGACCCGGTACGTACGTGTACCCGGCCCCGGCCATTCTCTTCTCTTCGCAACAAATTTCTTCATCGGACAAGCCAACTTTTTTTTTTCGAAAAAATAATTAAAAATAGAAAAGGTTGTACCCTAGTCTGACGACGACTCAGGGTTAGGTTGACTTGGCATGAATCAAACTTCAACCTTTTAGGTTCATGCGTGTGTCAGTAGTTACGTTGATTCGTTGACTTGTATGATTGTATCCAAATCGTTCCTACTAGTAGTAGTAAACCCTTCTTCAACTGCGGCGGCGGCGGCGCCACATGTGGCTGTGGGAGTAGGGCTGACAAAATCAGACAAACACAATCAGACAGAGCCCGCCCTTTTTCTTTGCTTCCCACCGCACGCACAATTCATCTTTCCATGCTTCCCTTTCATACAACTTTTATGTTTCCGCCAAAAAGAGAATATATGAAAAGAGAAACCGGCACACCTTTTTGAATTTCCGCTCATCCGGTGTTTTTCAAAATGTCTTACTTTCTCCATTCAATTCAAAGGCACCAAGTCGTCGATCTTCAGCCTTCAGGTGTCACAGTTTTAGAAAAAAAAAAAAAAAAAATAAAGGCACATTGCGTTATTGGGCTAACTGCAGCCCACTAACACTTTTGCCTTTGCACTTGGGTATAAAACTGGGCCGCAATGCTTTAATTTCAGCCCAACTGAACCTAAACCCAAACGACTGACATTCCATGTGACAATCCCTTCCTTGTGCAGGACTACGAGGCGAAGCTGTCAGACTTTGGGCTAGCCAAGGACGGTCCCGAAGGCGACGACACGCACGTCTCGACCCGAGTGATGGGCACCCACGGCTACGCGGCGCCGGAGTACATCCTGACGGGCCACCTGACGTCCAAGAGCGACGTGTACAGCTTCGGCGTGGTGCTGCTCGAGATCCTCTCGGGCCGCCGCGCCGTCGACAAGGCCCGGCCCAGCCGGGAGCGGCACCTGGTGGAGCACATGCGGCCGTGGCTCAAGGACCCGAACAAGCTGGCCCGCGTCATGGACCCGGCCATGGAAGCCAAGTACCCCGCCGCCGCCGCGCATAGGGCGGCCATGGTGGCGTACCGGTGCCTCAGTGGGAGCCCGAAGAACAGACCGGACATGTCGACGGTCGTTCAGGACCTCGAGCCGCTGCTCACGGTGACTGGTGAGGAGGATGACGTGGGCGCGGCGGCCAGTGCCAGCAGCAGTGAGGTGGTTGTGGTGGTGGGTGTGGATGATGAGGTGAGGAGGAAGAGAGGAGAAGTGGCGGTGGTGGCGGTGACCGGAGGGAGAAGGCGCGGCCGCTGGCGGCGGCGGCGGCCCAGGTCGCCGAACACGAAGAGGCCCGTCAGGAGACGGGCTCCGGGACAGAGCGAGGAGTGCTGGGAGTGGCACATGCCTACTGCTGCTGCGGGTGGACCGGGAAAAGCGTAGTGTGGCGCCGCGACCTAACTCTGTAGCTGTAGTTTTTTTTTTTTTACAGTGCTTGTTACTGCTTTGGCTTTGTGTATACTCCGTAGTAAAGATCATCGAGAGAGAGAGAGAGAAAATCGTGTACGTACGTAGATGGTAGTACAACTCTTCTCTGCACTGCCTGTGTTTAGGGCACCGTACCCCTTCTGTAATGTAAGGCTGTAATTCCTTTGTTCCTTTACGTTAATTATTTCTACTGTTGGCTTGGTCTCTCTGTCTGGTTTTTTACATCATAATAAATAGTTAGTAACCTTTAAGGAAAACATTAATTTCTAATACTGTAAATGAAACACTGTAAAAAAGTAATTGATCAAATACTACTAACTTGACATGCATTGCAGGGAAAAGCAAAGTACAGAGGCTGTCCCATGCATGCATGATCGGACGTGTTTGCACAGTGCCTGTGCCTGGCACTTGTCTTGTGGATGCTAGATAGGGGCGGGCACTCGGGTAGGGGTCGCTTTTTAGACAGTCTGGGACAAACGATGAGCAGTGAGTGAGTGGTGCAGGTGACCCGTGCCCATGCACCTTATTCATTCATTCAATGGTGACGGACGGCACATATAGTCCAAATTACCTGGGCCCAAATCTGAGACGAGCAATATGACTTTGAATTCTAGTTGCAAAGTATCAGGAGCTTGGACTGCAACTGCACTTTGGATCATCTACGTAGTACAAACTTGCTTAGGATCGAGCAAGGACAAGTCAAAACTTGTCTTTTAAAAGGGCAACGGTTGGAAATTAAAATTAAAAATCCTACCTAGAAGAGAATATCTATATGTATAAAATTAGGGCAACGTTGGAAAATTTTCATCCACCGCTCGTTTTCCATTCCTTTTAGCACGTCACTCTCTATCACATCCGCCCTCAGCGTGTCGCGCGCGTGTCTGTCATTCTGTCCTCGCTCCCTCGCTAAATAAAAACGTGGTCAAAATCTCTTTTTTTCTTTAGCGGAGGACGGGGGTACGACAAAGTCAAAATAAAACTAGAAAATCGTAACAAGAGTTGGTGTAAATCTCTAGTGCCATATTCGTGTTTTCATAGTTTGTTTGGCACCATTGACGGAATATATATAGCTAGGGGCAAGAGCTCGATCTTTAGGGGGTTTTTCTAAAAAAAAATAAGGGTAAAATTGTCAAGTTAAAAATAAAGATAAGGTCATCGATCTATTTGCCTGTTACTACCAAGATTCCGGCCGCTAGCATTAACCTACTCCCTCTGTCTCAAAATATATCATCCGTCACTTGGCTTTCCAAGAAAAACAACTTTAAAGAATTATAGATTAAAAAATATTAATATTTATCATACATAATTAGTATCATAGGAAAGATCTTTGAGCTTAGTTTTTTAACAAATTTATACGAACCAGATGGACAAAGAGCGAGAGAAGAATGCTGCTGGGCGCGTAGAGACGAAAAGGCTAGTTTCATGCTGGTGTACTAGTGTCCTACACTACTACTGTAGAGCTCTGGACCTGCGTACGTGGTGGTCCGGTGAGCGTGCATGATCGAGCCGCGTGACTCGTGAGTCGTGAGCGGCCGGCCGTAGCAGCGTGAGCGATGGACGCGTCAGATCGATCGAGTCAGCTAGACCGGCCAAGTGATGATCATCATTGATCAGAGAGCTAGGGAAAGGAATAATGCATGCACGGCCTGCGCTAGCTGTCCTCCTCTCCTGTTGGATCTGCCGACGCAAGCAAAGCGGCGAGCAAGAGAGCAGAGTAGCGGACAGGCGTAGCCCTGCACGCTGCATGAGCGAGCGCGTGCATGAGCATGTTACTCCGTAGCCCGGACCTCTCCCACCCGTATCACTGTTCCATCACTGACACGCAAAGACAAGAAAACCATAGCCCACGCTCTCGACTAGCTACACCCAACACTAGAACCTAATCCTGCGCCTAGGGCTACTGTTCCATTCAATGACTTTTGCCTTCTTCTCCATGTCCTCAAGTTCAAACAGCATCGGTGGCCCGTAAACATAAAGTTTAAACTTGCCGGGGTTGAATGGTTCTCAGCCACAACTCGCCACAGCACACGTTAGGCGGCCACAACAATGCAGGCTGCCACAAGATTTACTACTTGCATGCAGTGCTGAATTCTCGCCACAAGTGCGGCGATGAAATTCCTCGCCTCCGCCACATCTCGACACAGTTTGGACTGGCAAAGTGCAGCTACAAACCAAACATGCCCTAGGTGCTAAACTTTGTGGGCGTCTTTGAGACACCTTATGTAACAACTGAATCAAGATTTTTTTTATAAGCTGCGATCGAAAAATTTCCAGTACAAAAAAAAATAATACAATCGAAGATGTTTGGCAATTATAGTTATGTACAAATCAAGGGAGCAAAAGGACATATGTGTCCCTGACTTCCTCAGCCATCTTCTCCCTCCTCGACTCCTAGAATAACGGGCCGTCTCAACCGACCCTTCAAGAGGACTTCCGCCTCACCTGGCGGTATTATGCAAATAGACCCTTCGGGAGGCGGATGAGTGGCGGCGCATCCATGTCCTTTCTAAACCACCCCGTACGGGGCGCGCGCGGCCGTGGATGGCTTGCGCCACCTCCAACCACTCTAGATGTGACCCATAGTGACCTGGAACAATGACGGGCCGGATTCGGGTGCCCACGACATGAACAATTAATAAATGCGGGGGTGGTGAGTGGGGTTGCCGAGGCAGCTCTTCGACTAAGCCCGTAAGGGCGAGCGCCACGCGCAAGTGAACCGGGTCGGGGTAGTGCCGTAGAGTTGTGTGGGACGAGAGAGGGTAGAGCATCGAGCGAAAAAGAGCCCATGGTGGGTGGGGGAACACGAGACGAGAGTATGTGGTACCGAGAACACAAGATGTAGTGCCTTATATATGTCAAACCTAGAATCAATTTTTACACGGTATCAAAGGTGGTTGAACTTTCATAATGCATTTCTGGGTAACTACATTTGTTAAATGATACACCGTGGATCCATACTTTGATTGTCTAGGGCCGGGTCGGCCTTGGGGACTTGAAAATGCTGACCAAGCTCGGCAACGCTGACCCGAGGCTGTTGTGTACTCTCCTGAGTCACGTGGGTAGATTAACCTTTGGATATATAGTCAATGTAGAACACTTTGTTTGGCTATCCTTTTCTGTGCACATAAATTCATTCATCTTAATTGGAAGACATGGCTCGTATCATTCATCAAAGAGAGAGGAAATAGATTGAGACTTAAAAAAACCCTTAGTGCCAAGAGTCTAGTGTGTAAGTATATAAGATGTTTGGCCGTGGAGAGTCGAGAAAAAAAAAAGATTGTAGCCCGTGGCACGGTGGAACTGGAACACACAAATAATTGGCAATGAAGGGCATGATGACAAATGATCTCCAAGGACCAGGGCCTGGGGTTTGGGGTTTGGGAGAGTGAGAGCAGCACATGCGGAGCAGCGAGACAGACGAGAGCAGAGCACGCAGCCACACCCCATCGTCTCGGACCGGACCGGACGGACCCACCGCCCACCGGCGAGACCGAGACCTGGGCCTTGTTCCCACCGATTTGTTGCGAGACCGACGACCTGGAACCAGCCAGCCGAACAAGGTGCTGGATCCCCTGTGAGTCCGTCCGTCTCTAGATCCGGCCTCGACAATCTTTCAAGCCACAGTCTCTCTCTCCTCTGCCACGCCTCCCCGGCCTCACACTAGATTCTACTCCTTCATGGCTACTGTACACACACTGACCAGTCGTCGTCTCCTTCTCGTTTCAGTGCGTGGCGGCCAAGGCCTCTGCGACGAGCTTGCATTGCATTGCTGCTGCTCTTCATTCTCGTCGTCGTCTCCTGCCATTCATCCCTGGCCGGCCCCCGCACCCACCCGCAGGCCGCACTACTCCTACCGAAAACAAACGAAAAAGGAAGGCTTGGCTGTCCCTCTCTCGCTCTCGTCTCTCTCCCCTCCATCACTGCCGGGTCGCCCGAAACGGCAACCCGCCACCGTCCCACCCTCCTCCTTCCTCTCCTCCATGTGCTCGCCTGCACCTGCAGCACCTCCACTACGACTACGACCGCCACCCATTTAAATCCGCCAGGTTCGCCTCGCTGCTCCTCGCTGCTTTCCTCGCTACCTCCATCATTCCTTGCTCTTACTTGCTCATTAATGCATTCGTCGCTCTCTTGGGAAGTCGCCAAGCCCCATTCTGCTTCTGCGTCGTTTCCCTTCCTTCAATCTATAATATACATATACGGAACGGAGGTCATCATTCTGCCGGCCGGCGGCTCGTTCGTCGATCCACCGTTCGTTCCTCCAATCCAATATAGTATATAACAATCGATGATGGCGGCGGCGGCGCCGAGGCCCAAGTCGCCGCCTGCCTCGCCGGACCCCTGCGGCCGCCACCGCCTCCAGCTCGCCGTCGACGCGCTCCACCGGGAGATCGGCTTCCTCGAGGTACGGACCAATCAATACCAGTACTAGTAGTATCAAGCTACCACACTTGCACTCAGCATTCTTCGCTTCTCGCATATCATCAGTACATTCTACAATGTGCTGCTGCATGTGTTCCTCCTGCTACCTTGCGCACCTGCATGCGTTTCCCTTTTCCTGTTTGTTTTTTTGTTCTTTTTTTCGATCTGATTCAGAATGTATAAACAATCGCATTCACAAATTAATGGTATATCGACAAGGATAAATAAATAACTGAAGTGTGCGTAGTCAACGAAATTCAAAGTTACCAGTGGCTGGGTGACTCCTCCCTCCATGGCTCCGAGAACTGAAACGCTTTCAGCAGCACTAGATTGAGACCGTTTAACTCTGAAACCATATTTTAAATCCATTCTCTCTAGCTGTGCTAATCTCTCTGCCTCTGGGCACGTGCGGATCGTACCATGGATTTGCGCGCGTGTCAAGCTCAAGCCTCAACCTCTGATCTTTATATTCCTTTTGCCTACCATTTCCACGACTCCATCTCTAGCCACTACTGGCAGCCTGGATTCTTCTTTCTCTTCTACTACCTGCTGCTGATGATACTATTATATTAGTGCTGGATTCTCTCTCTCACACACACATAATCTCAAATAAATCACTATTATATTAGTGCTGCTGCTGCTGCTGCTGCTGCTGCTGATTTTTAGTTTATGTATCTAGCTAGGGTTTAAGGGACGATCTAGGATCTAGTACATGTAGAAGAAGATACAACGGCCCGCCGGCCCACTTTTTGATTGTTGCCTTGATGCATCTCCTAAATACTACTACGTCCTGTCCTACGGCATGACCCATGTAGGCGCCAAACTAGGTTTCCTTTGCTTGCCACCTTCTCGTATTAATATCTTATTATTGTTATTATTATCCCTATTTATTTACATATTGTATCTGAAATATATATAGCAGTCAGCAGCGAGCATACTGGACATAAAGTTGCTTCTCATGGCATTGCCACATTTCCAACTACTCATCAGATCATCCTGTCCAGCCTGCTGCTCATCAGAGCTCAGCTACCAAGCAATAAAATATTCTTGAAAACTGCCCGATGAGCCTGCAAAAACACAGCCCTGCACCGGTATGCATGGCGAGTTAATCTAGCCTGCAAAAACTGACTTTTTTTTTTTCAAATACAACCAACTGATGTTCTACTACAAACTCATGGCCTATATTGACTGACGCCCTTCCTTGATGCATTATAAAAACCTTAATCTGTTACGAGATTATTGTTTGTTCTGTTCCCAACAACGACGTTGCATTGATGATGCCAATATATGCTGGCCGTTTGCATATGGTTGCAGTATCTCTTTATATTAGAATATTGGATTGGAAAGCGCCCCAGCTGTGGTTTTTCAGTAACTCATCAAACTTTGAATGTGTGTGTGTGCTGTGTGTTAAAAATATCCCAGACAAGACAACACCTGAAAAGTTGACAGCTGAACACATGCGTGGCTTTTACTTACCAGCAGTATACAGTAGTATTTACTATTACCAATACTATTATTACTGTATTATGCTAAACTGCTAGCTCGATCAATTTAATTTCCTTGCTGCTGCAGGGCGAAATAAGTTCCATTGAGGGGGTCCACGCTGCCTCCAGATGCTGCAAAGAGTAAGCTCAACAAATACTCAATAAATCGCTGCTATAATATATACTGACCATGTGGAGACACCAAAGATGATTCTCTGTTGATTGCCTCTATTTGATGGATCTTTGCAGGGTAGATGAGTTTGTTGGAAGCAATCCGGATCCATTCCTAACGATGTATGGATTTTCAGGTTGTGAATTTGTCTTTAACTTAGCATGAATGGTGCATTTTTCTTATTATATCTGTTTGAAAAGCAGTCAGCCAGAGAAAGGAAGCCATGATCAGTCTCAGCAGTTTCTGAAGAAGTTCCGGTACCTCCTTTGCTCATCACAACTCTTAATATTGTTGGTTCTTACCATTAGCACACGCATATAGTAATCCCGAGTACTAGCAGTTCACATGGTGAAAAAGACTAGGATTGAAAGATTGGTATATTTGGAAAGTGCCCAATATAAAACTGGAATGAACGAGTCACAACCTCTATCCATTTTCTGAAAAGTATGTAGTAAGTGCATATTCATTCAGTTAAGCTGTATCACTGTATGAAGTTTGTGATCATCTGCGCGCCCCAGTCTTACCGAGCGTTCGTTCTACCAGCTTCAACGGCTTGTATCAGATCTTTGCTGTCTTTTTCCCACTACAGCCTGCACCCCTCCACTGTACAAACTTTCAGAGCAATTAGCTTGTCGTCTACTTTAAACTGTCATGCCATCCAAATCACATTGTCAGCCAGAGCAATCAGTTTGTCGTTGTCTGCACTCTGTAGTCTGCACTAACGCTTAGTACTAATTGAGCATCTAAAGGGCTACTTTTTCAGAACCGTCACCTCATTGTTACTATAATTGTTTCAATTATTCCTCAACATGTCAGAAATCATGAGCTACTACTGAATAGGAGTAACATTAGTGAACCATGTTGAAATGATGCTGCTGTTTGTTGCTGTCTAGTTTGCATTATTGGGTATTTGGGTGAATGATTGTTGAGAGTCACGGAGCAGATGAATAAAATGGATGAATGAATGAATGAAGTTGCGTTTGTGCATGCATGCAGATCAAAGAACTGCCTGAGCTACTACCTCTCGTGGATCTGCTGCTGCGGCCGTAGCGGTGGCGGGTGGTGCCCGCCGTTGCAGCTCAAGAGGCCGGCGGCGCCGAGCTGCTCCTGCGCGCCGCGGCTGAGGAAGCTCTGCTGCAGCAGCTGCTGCTGCTGTTGCTGCTGCGCCGGTGCCGCGTGGTGTACGCCGCCGGCGGCGGCGGCGGCGGTGGTGGCGGCGGCGCCTGCGGGTGCTGCGCGCCGTGCCCGCGCTGCTCGTGCGACTGCACCTGCGCCTGCCCGCGCTGCTGCTCCTGCGCCTTTCCCAGGTGCAGCGCCGGCGCCGCGTGCTGCTGCGCCGCCCCGCGCTGCTGCCTGTGCCTATGATCGCCATGAGAAATTTTGCAAGCATGCTACTGATGATGACGATCGATGGTTTTGATGGTGGATGACTGGCATTTTGCAGCAATTTTTTTTGTTGAGTTTCGGCGACACGAGTACTATTGCTAACTGTCTGTTCTGGTTCGTCCTGCATGCTGAATGGTGTCGTGTCGATTCCACATTTCCACTGAGAGTAGCCCATGCCCATGCAGCTCTAGTTTTACGTACAGGACAAAATATTCTTAGGTTTCACTAAGATGGATGGATGGATTCAGACTTAAAACGACTTTGCCAAGGGTTCCAAGTCCACCTAACCACTTTGTCAAAGTACAGGCCCTGTTTGTTTGTCCTAGGATAATTTTAGAGCCTAGGACTGACTTATTTTATCATTAATTATAAACAATAAATAAATTAGTATTAACGTATCTCTAACGATAAATTAGTCATAAAAATAGATGATATATTTATAAAGAAAAATGAATAAGACGGATGGTCAAATTAGATGTCCATAACGTCCAAACTAACATTTTTTTTTTAAGACGGAGGACACATTACTACTTATATAAATACATATCTGAATAAGACAGAGCGGTATAAGGACCTTCATGCCATCTTAAGCACCAATATACCAAGAAGGCAAGAAGCTCCAAAAGACCAAAACCCTGCAAATTGTCATAACCTTAGCTCGTTTCTTAAATAGAAATGCTATTTCTCAACCGGTTGATTATTGGGCCCCCATCAACTGAACCAGTGTCCGTCGAATCCCATTGGAAGCTCGATATGTCGTCCGATCGCACACCCGTGCTGCTCGCCGCTTCCTCCCCGCTCTGCGCTTCGCTCCCTCCCAGGCCGCCGCCCCCAGCCTACCACACCCAAGCCGCTGACGCGGATGAGATGTGCTCTCTATTCTATGTTCTTCTATTCCCTCTGAATTTGTAAATTTGTGAACAGTTTAATGATATTTTTAATAATTTGACATATATTTCCCTAGTATCGGGAATCCATAGAAAAGTTTGAAAATTTGACATATATTTGTCTGAGATCTTGTACTATCCTCAAATTACATCACTCTATTCAATAAATTACACTAAGATCATTGTAAATATAATAAGAAGATAGTGTAAATATAGCTAGATGAGGTGAGTGCATAGAAAAAATTCAGTTGACAGGAAAGGCAAAAAATAACTGAATCTGGGCTCATGCATGGCTAACCGTGGGCTATTGCATGGCTGCAACTTTTCTAGTAGAGTGATGGGCCAGGACGCCAGGTTTTAGGTAAAGGAAAAAAGTCTACTTTTGGTCCCTCAACTTTTACGAAAGTCCGATTTTGGTCCCTCAACTTCAAAACCGGACAAAATGGGTCCCTCAACTTTTCAAACCGTGCAGATTTCGTCCCTCAGCGGGTTTGGGCGGTGGTTTCACTACAGTAACTCCGGTTTTGCTACAGTGACTGTGGTTTCGTTTTTTTCTTTTTCTTATTTATTTCGGCTTTGAATCTTTCAAAAATCATAGTAAATCACGAAAATTCATAAAATAGAAAATCCAATTTTGTTGGACTCCACATGAGCAGAGCTACGCAATGAATAGATAATATGGTATACTTTAGTACAAAGTTTTTGCTAGAAGGTTTTGCCTTTTTTTTTTTTTATTTATTTCAGCTCAATCTTTTTTAAAAATCATAGTAAATTACAGAAAAATTATAAAATAAAAAATTCAATTTTGTTGGACTCCACATGAGGCGCGCAATAACACATTACATAGTTCTTGTGGCTCTTTAGCTGGGTTAGGTTAGCTAGGTTTCTTTGTCTTGATTGCGCACGCACGCGTCGCGAAGCCGTGAACCCGATCGATGGATCCCGCCAATAAATTAAATAGTACACCTATATATCTTTATTGTGTAAATATGCTCATGTGGAGTCTAGCAAAATTGGTTTTTCAGTTTTATGATTTTTATGATTTTTTAATATTGAGCTGAAATAAATAAAAAGAAAAAGGCAAAACCTTCATAGCAAAAAATTTATATTAAATTATACCATATTATATATTCATTATGCGTAGCTCTATTTATGTGGAATCCAACAAAATTAGATTTTCTATTTTATGATTTTTCTGTGATTTACTATGATTTTTGAAAGATTCAAATTTAAATAAATAAGAAAAGGAAAAAAAAGGAAACCAGCAAAAACCGGAGTTATCTGTAGCGAAACCACCGTCCCAAACCCGCCGAGGGACGAAATCTGCACGGTTTGGAAAGTTGAGGGACCCGCTTTTGTCCGGTTTTGAAGTTGAGGGATCAAAATCGGACTTTCGCAAAAGTTGGGGGACCGAAATTAGACTTTTTCCTTAGGTAAACAATGAAAGTTCATGGGCTTTTTATTGGGTTGAGGGCCAATTGTGGACTACAATCGTTACACAAAAAAGTCCATTTCTTTATAAAACAGTTCTTTTTGCCATCCTCAATTAGGGGTCACAACACTCCTCTCAGGGTCAGGGGCGAGCTCTCAGTGGATGCAAAGGCACCCCTCAAAAAAATGAAAAAAAAACGATTGTGACTAAAATTTTATTATTATCATACATGCACCTCTTATAACAAAACTCAATGTACTCGTAACGTAAGACAAATGTATCCTTCTCTTATTTGCTCTAACTTCAACGTCATGTGTTTGTAATTGCTTTCTTCTCCAATTTGCTCTAACTTCATCACTGCCATGAGATGTTCCTATTTCCTACATATATGTCCAGCCCAGCCACCCCAACAAACACCAAAAATGGCTCGTTCTTACAAAGCCTTTTTTATGTAGTGGCCGTCAGTGGCAACTGGGTGGGTACCATCTTTGCTTCCAGACGGATAGTGTGTGTCCTAAATCATGATGAAGGAGATGGTGCCACCGTCGCCATATGGCTAACATGGCGGAGCGTGGCCCGATCGGATGGTGAGCTACCGTTGACACGCTTGACGTAGGCGTGGACGTGTCACGCGTTGTACGTACATACATCCTTGTCACTCGTCAGGCTTTTGCTTGACGACCTCTCGAGCCAATGCGAGCTGGCAACTACGAGCTTGAGCTTTAGCGGCACGGCAGCCTACTCTACACGGCCACCATCTCTAGCTAACATCATTGCGTAAAGTTTCAAATAATTAAGAGGTTAGTTTTCAAATAAAACATTCAAACTATACACCAATTATTTATAGTAAAATCTTTAAAACAAAATCTAACTTAAACATATTTGATGACACTTTTTCTTCAAGACTAACACTAATGTACAGGCATTTTCTTGCATGTCAACTATGAGTGGAGTGCGTTTGGTGTAACTCTTTTCGGTTTCGGCCCCAACGCTATAGCAATATTGTAGCATGGTAGAGCTAAAGCTCAAAATTATGACTTCACCCCTTTTATATATAGTTATTTAGCACCTCTGGAACTGAAACCACTTCAAGATGCAGTTACAAATGGCGACACTACAATGTCCTGAAGTGGGCGTGTAAGTTGTACCAAGCAAAGGCTACAAGCCTACAATTGCTCGGGGAAGAGAAAAGTTACTCTCTTTTTTTTTTTTTAAATTGTCTCTATGGTATTCATGTTCGTCAAACTTTAATATGCATGTCCGAGTAGATTTGTCGAAAATATCAGCAATATTTATATCTAAATAAGTTTATCAAGAAAAACAGATTCAACGATCTATCTAACGATACCAATTATGTAATGTAATAAGTATTAATATTTTTTAGTATATATTTATTCAAAGTTGAATATATTTGACTTTTCGTCAGTTGAAATGGGACAGACGGAGTACGCGAGGAGAATTTAGAGCAGTACGTGCGAGGAGAATTTAGAGCCATAAAAGAGGCTCTAGTGAGTAAAAAGGAAGTGCAACTGTTAGGAAAAATTACGGTTCTGCCAAAAGTGTGCCTACACATTGTATCAACTTTTAGTTAAACTTAAAGCAACACAATATGCTTTGCATTGTGGTTGGCTTTATTAGAGCAGTACGTTTTCAATTCAAGCTGTGCTCAATTAAAATTATAGATCTATCTTTTTTTTAAAAAAAAAAAAAACTCAAGGACTGAGTTGTTGCTGATTTTTCGTAAAGAAGAGATTTTGGTGCTAAATAATACTCCACAATCTCCAACTTTGGTCAAATGATTGCTAATTTGGCCATTAGTAGTACTTAAAAGCTGTTGCTGTCCACCGCAGCTGAGGTGGACCAAGGGCAAGGCTGACGTAGATGGGTCGTGGATGTTAATGGGCAAGCAGGCCATTTGAGCACATGCATCAAGGCGCAGATTCATAGCGTACCGATCGTTTTCTTAGCCCTATGCATGGAATTGGATCACACGTTTGATCGCACCACCCAATGACCCCCAAACAATAATTAATCAGAAAAAACTTCACTAGTACTCCGTATAATGTCAGTTTTAACTGTGAGTTTGAGGGCACGCATGTCCACCGTACAATCTCCAGCTAAATTATTCCGTAGCCTCTTGACGAGTCTGAACTAGTAGCCGTTACAGCGGACCACCGCGCAGGCAACAACGAACACGCGTGGGTCCGGGAAGACTTGCGGGCCTCTTGGTCTTGCCGACGGGCGATTTCGACGCCAACTTGCCAAAGAAAGGGACGAGAACGAGGCCGGCCCCACGGGATGGATCATCATCCCTTCCCGGTTCTCCGTGTAGATGAGGAGTCTCTGTTTGGTATCCTCACCCGCCCGTAGTGTTCCACAGATATTTTGCTCCTCCAAATAATGTAGTCACAGGTGCGGTATGCTTTGAAATTAAATTAAAAAAAAAAAAAAAAGGTAAAATGACCTCTTATTTTCCTACAACACGCCCAGTTTTTTGGTCTTTTCTTTTCTTAACTTGCAAGACTAGCAATTGTGTTTGCGTCGCCGTGTTCGCTTGTCTTGACTTATCCTATCTTATCTTATTTCAAATTTTTCTTCTATCATAGAATATTATTCAATCACCAAAAATCACCGATATGTCACAAAGTAAACAAAATCAGACGGACTGAACTATATCTATATTTTCATCTTGTTTGGAAGAGTTTTATTGACATGTTACACGGATGTTTACAACAACAGAATAGTAAAGATCACGTCAATTAGTAATTGTCAAAAAAAAAAAAAAAACGAAGCCATGCAAGGTTATGGATGGTACATCGACGTGTTTCACACTTTCAATAGGATTCCTAATTTCTAAAGAAACCTTCCATGTAAGAAACCCACGATTCTACATAGCCTACCAAAGTTTTTTCATAGGATCTATCGATCATACAATCTTACAAATTATCCCAGTATTTTCGCTTAACACCTCTATTTGGGTTAGCCGTAGAATGTTTTAGCACCGCTAATCTTGACATAGGTAAATATTCACTAATTTCTTACTCTATAGGACTATTATATGTGCATCTCCATCTTGTTCTTTACTTTCTACTCCCTCCCGCTTTGATATTAGAAGTCGTTTTTGGATAAGGTTTGAGTCAAACATTGGGAATATAAATCATCAATAATTTTTAAGTTGTTGAGTTTGTAAATGTGAAAATTATATCAATAAATTTATCTTAAAAACTAATTTGATAAAATTATACATATATCACATTTTTATAAATATTTTTATCATAACAAGAGGTCAAAGTTGTATTTTGGAGATCGTGTCGTCATTTGTCCTAAACGACTTCTAATACCAAACCGAGGGCGTAAGTGATGAAACACCATTGAATTATTAATGATCCTGTCATGAACCGTAATTGGGCCACCCCCGAGAGTGGTTAGATGGGCTCGACACGGCAGCCCGCCGCCTTCCTTCTCCCGCATTTATTCGAGTTTGCTTCATATTCAAGTTAGGATTATCTTAGGTAATTTTTGGTGTGCAAGGGGATATCTCATCTATAAGGGAGACCCTTATTAGGAAAGAATAAATTAGGATATGCTTGTAAAAGGTATTCCGATCGTATAAGGAAACCTTATAGAGATTGCTTAGATTACAAGTCCCACTAGTCGGGCTATATAGGCAAGAGGCATGTAATCTCTAGGGGATAAGCAAGCAAATAAAAAAATATCTTTCGCCTTCTATCTCTCCGCAACCGCCGCCACCGCCCCCCCCCGCGCGCCCCGCTGCCCGCCGCCGCCGCCCCCGGCCCCCCACCGCCCGACGGCTCCTCCCCTCCACCTCGTTGCTCGAGCTCCGCTCGCCGCCGCCGGCGAAGCCGCAGCCCCGCACGCCATCTCGGCCGGCGTCGACGAACACGTGTCATTCCCGCCCAATCTAGCCGGAATCCGACAAAGTGGTAAGCGACGTCCCGTCGACGAAGGCCTATGGTGACTTCGAGAATCTCCGGATCTCCCGCCCAGCCCTTCCTGGAGGTGCTCATAGGGGTAGGGTTTGCGTATGTGTGTTCATAGGGGTGAGTGTGTCCGTTTGAATAAAAGAATGTGTAATTCTCAAAAAAAAAATTAAATAAAAAGAATTCTTATCTGTGGTTCATGAAATATTGTTTAGTTAAATGATTTTGTGGATAATTTATTATAATTTTTTCATATTTTATAGAACAATTGAATAAAATAGCTTCAACTATATGTAGCTTTTAAAAAACTTTGAGAAGAACGCCGCTAAATGTGTTATTACAAGATATTTAAAATTTTGGATGAATTGCTCCACTCATTTCAAGTATCCCTAGCTAGAAACGCAAGAAATCCTCAGAAACCGTGGAGACAGGCAACGTTCCCATCCCCAATCCCGCGTGGACGTGGACCACGCCATCGGAGCACGAGAAAAACAACAAGAAGTCCGGTAACCTCACCGTCACCGCCCTGCTCGCCGCTCCGGCACACAACGCTGGCAGTGGTGGGCCCCACTCGCATCGTCTTCCTTGTCACAAACGCATGACCCTCCCACATCATTCGCTTCACCTCCCTACCAGTAAAGCCACGCCAAAACCAGCTCGCCATTCCGCGCCATTCCCACCATCGCCGGACCGCCGCCCTCTCGCTCTCCTGCCTCCATCCACTACTCCCCACCCGCCTGCCTGCCGCCGCGCCTGTTCCTTCTCCTTCTCCTTCCAGGCGGCAAATAAAGCTCGGCCGGCCCGGCATGGACGAGGCCTTCGCGCGCGCGGTGGAGGACGGGCTGAAGCTGACCAAGCGCCTCGTCCTGCCCAACGGGGCGGGCTGCCGGCTCCGCGGCCGCACCTGGCGATGGAGCGGGACAACGACCCCGCCGCGGCGCTGCTGCAGCTCATGCCGTCCGCGCCCATGGCGTACGCGGTCGTCGTCGACCCGGGCGCCGTCGACAGCCCCGACGTGCCCAGCTACCAGCCCCACGTGTACGGCCGACTCGACCCGCCCGCGCTCATCCCGCTCCAGATGCGGGAGGTCGAGCTCCGCGTCGACTGCAACGCCGACACCGCCGAGGTCGCCCTGCGCGCGCGCTGGTGGCTGCACTGCATCACGCGCAGCCGCGCCTGCCACTGCCGCATCGTCGTGCCCATGGGCTTCCAGGTCCAGCATCCCCGCACTCCATCCTTTCCTTGCTCTTTGCGTCTCCGATCGATTTCATTTTTTTTTTTTTTAGTTTCTCATCAATTTGCTGCTAGTACTGTTCTACTGCTGGATTTGGATATGGTTAGGCGTTGGAATCACTAGCGTTCGCTTGCATTGCATCACCCGGCAGCTTGATTCGTGTTAGGTGGATGGGGCCCCAATTAGCTGTCGCTTTGGACTGTGCTCTCGGGATCACGCAAACCTTGTGTCATTATGTCTTTACTCCTGACCTACCTACATTTGCCTGGATCATGGCTGCCATTGGGGCCGTCGCCCTGCCTTTCCGTTGCCAGTGGATCCCAGCATAGTTTTGGCACAAAGCAAGGCAAATTCCTTGCTTTCCCTGCTACAAGATAAGTAACGAGAAAGTAGCATCCGATTGTAGCTTGTCTTTGTACACTTGCCCAACAATGACTTCCACTACTGGATTCTTTTGTGCTCGTCATTCTTGCACAGTATTTGGAGAATTACTTCACTGGAACCCAAAATTCTGCCATGTCCCCCGCCCCCTAAAAAAATGCGTGTGATTTTGAGAGACACAAGTAGTGTGGAGTACCTATATTAGGAGTTTTGCTTTGTCCAGGAGAATTACTAAAACTTGTTCAGCTTATGACTGCATGCTATAAATTTCTTCTGCATTCTGGTGTTGGTTGACAACCTATTTAGAAAAGGCTTATTCTATGGAACTTGAGAACTGTGCATGTCTATTCCTTTCATTTTTATTGCTGCTGCGCTCTTTCAGATGTTTTGAGTTTAGGGATAATTCTATTTTGCCCTTGAACTACCATGAGACTGCGATTTTGGCATCTGATCTCACATACCAGACAACTTCGGCCCCTCAACTATTCAAACAGGGCGTTTATGACCCTTCAGCTGTTTTGAAGCTAGTTTTTTGCTGACATGGCAATGGTTTTGCCACTTAGGATGGGTTTTAAACATGTAGTTACCAGATTGGAAAAAATGAGACCCCAATTTAATGGCTAAAGTTGTCTGTCATTTGACTTGGCCCCCAAAATCGTACTCTTAATAATTCAAGGGCCAGATATGAATTATTTTACTTTAATTTAATACTCCTTTTTCTTTGCAAGTTAAATTTAGCAGCCTGATGAATGTCATTTTTGTAACCATCAGTGTGCATATTGTATGGATTCTTTAATTTTGATAAATGCACATGCCATGGCTGTAAGCACTTAATAACTAAGAAAATATATCTGTGCTACTTTATTTTTATTGGCATTAATTTTCAATGCTTATATTATCTGAAATAGTTCTAGTGTGATTTTCTTCTGGCACCAGTCTAAGAAAAATTTCACTAATAGGGTTCAATTCTAGGCGCTGAGGTTACTGTTGGGAAAAGATCGCACAATACTCATGTAATTGATATAGAGGATAACTGTACAGTGAAGATTGAAATGCCCGAGAGTGGGGGTCTTTTGAAACAGGAACTATTTTCCTTGACAATACCACAGGTATTTGCTACATACTTTTCCAATCGTTCACAACTACTGACCTGTGAAGCTTCAAGCTTCTATTAGCCACATTGGTTTTTGTTGATAGATTCGTTATGTATCAAGGTTGGAGGCGGAGAAGATATATTTGCCACAATCAGATGGTCACAGAAGTTGCTATATCACAGCGGACAGTTTTCTGTTGAAGTACCTTTTCGTTTCCCGCAATATGTGAACCCTTTGCCAAAGGTTTTCATGAAAAAGGAGAAAATACAGTTGACTGTGAATAGTGGTGTGAGTAAAGAGGTTTTATTGCAGGGAACAAGCCACCCCTTGAAGGTAATCAAGTATTTACTGCTTTTGCTTTGCAACATATAATTACCACTCAATCTTCTATTGTGGTTTCAGGAAAAAAGTAGGCAAGGTGACAAATTGTCTTTCCTGCACGAAGCAGTTGTTGAGAATTGGTCAACTAAAGATTTTACTTTTGCATATACTGTGAGTTATCCAATGCCTTCTCTGAGTTATGTGCACCTGTTTGATATTTTCATTTATGCCTGTTCAATTCTTCTAATCTTACTTCATACTTTCAGTGGAGATGAGAATGCACTCATTTGCTCACCTTTTATTTTGTCATCATGTTTATAGGTTTATTCTGGTGATTTGTCTGGTGGAGTTCTTGTGCAGCCCTCAACATTGCGAGACTATGATGACAGAGATATGTTCTGCCTTTTTCTTTTACCCCGAAATAACGGGAACAGAAAGGTAGTTCCTCTTGCTTGATGTCATCATGTTGTCTCGGCATCCTGAATAAAACATTTGTCACTGGATACAATCTGATGGTTACAAATGATTGGTTACATTTTCGTTGAGGTGAAAATCAGGAGGTAAATCCGTAAAAGGCTGTAGTAAGCTGAATGGGAAGTTAATTTTTTTTTTTTTTTTTAAAAAAAATTTGCAAATAACTCTTATTTCTGGTGCTGTTAATTTATGCTGTTTCTCAGACATTTATATCTTTTCAATAGTGGCTCTATTTAATGGTATGAACAATATTGTTTTGACATGAAAATAATATATAGTGACTCTATTTAATGGTATGAGCAATATTTGATTTGACATGAAAATAATATTTATTTCATGTCCCCTTTTATATTTGTAAAAATTCTCCTCGTTATGGTAATTTATCTCACTTGAGTAATCTGATAGGTCTTTAGAAAGGCTGTTGTTTATATCATTGATACAAGTGGAAGCATGCAAGGAAAGCCTCTTGAGAGTGTTAAGAATGCAATGTCCACTACTCTCTCTGATCTTATGCAAGGAGATTACTTCAACATAATAACATTTAATGATGAGCTTCACTCATTCTCATCATGTTTGGAGCAAGTAAATGAAAGAACAATTGGAAATGCTATTGAGTGGATGAACCTAAACTTCGCCAGAGGGTGGCACTGACATCATGCATCCTTTGAGTCAGGTATGGCGTATGAAGACAATAAGAAGTTAATGTTTGTCATATGTTCAATATCACCATTTTTGTTCATGTTTTCCCTCTTTTCTTGGTTATAAGGCAATGACTTTGCTGTCAAGTTCTCATGACGCCCTTCCACAAATCTATTTTGTTACTGATGGGTCAGTTGATGATGAACGGAATATATGCCATACTTTGAAAACTCAGCTTATTAAAAGTGGATCTAAGTCTCCTCGAATTTCTACTTTTGGGCTAGGTAATATCTCGTACCATAACTGGTTGTGTATTGCTCCACTGATTCAGCTACTACTAAAAAAACATTATCAAGCTAATCCATGTAGGAAAATTCTCTGTTGTTTTTTTTTGAGTTATGTATGCATCCTTTAGTCAACATCTTTCTATGGAGATATTTGCCTTTTAAGTTAATTTATTTTGAACCACTCAATTTTGCTAAGGGTACTCCTTAAATCTTGTGAAAGGACTAAAGTGGAACAATACTGTTTCTTCTTGTATGCGGTGGGCATAAAATTTGATTCTCTTACATAACACTGCTGATTTACTTGTCAGAATAATTTTTTCTAATTATTTTCCATAATGCTGGAAACAACATATTAGGTTCATACTGCAACCATTATTTCTTGAGGATGTTGGCATCGATTGGTAAGGGCCACTATGCTGCTGCACTTGATACAGGTATGAACATGCTTCTCCCTTTTATCTCAGAAGAAGCCAAAACACACCACCCCCTCCTTTTCCCCTGTTCTGCACACAGCATCTTTGATGGAATAAGTATTGCATTATGCTCTTATATTTTTAGTCCCAACTTGTATTTTTTTCTTTTACATTCTGTGCTGTAGCTTGCCTAGATAATCCAGCTCATGCTTTTTTTGTTACCCCGACCTGCTGATATAAGTAGAAAGCAACATGATGCAAAAATCATCTTGGTCTTCTAGATCACAAGTGAAGTCAAAACTTATTTCAATGGACCAAGTAAATTTGTTGCTCTTGCATGATCAAAAGTTAGCCTAATGCAAGTTGCCAGGGCTAAAAGGCTTTTTGTTGTTGCTACATTATCGGTAGTTAGGATTTTACCGATAAAACGATTAATAGGCTGCCAAAATTAGTATCACACTTATTCATATAATATATGCTTTCTGATATATTTTTTGTATTTCCATTGAGTCCAGCAATTATGGGTTCAAAACAAAAGGCATTATGGATTCTTATTGAGTAAAACTAATGCATAAAAATATGTCGACTGAGATATAAAGGGACTTAAGGAGGTTAATCAAATTTGTAAAACTGACTTCTTTGTTCTGATTTTTCCACCTCAGGATCAATTGAGGGTCGAATGCTTCAATGGTTCCAGAATGCCTCAAGCACTATAGTGTCAAATGTTTCCATTGATGCTATAAAGCATATTCAAGATTTTGAAGTGAGTAATAATTTTTAGTGTACATTCACTGTTCTGTTGCTGCCTGTGAAAGAGCGACCTATGCAATTACCTTTTCTATTCCTGATGATAAGATTATATCTACTATACAGTGTCATATGGTTTCCTTTCAAAGTAGCTGTTCAACTACGTTGTGCATACAACAAGAAACAAACTGTCCACAGCAATTGATATACTGGACCAGAACACAGGATAAAGGAATGATTACCTTGTACATGCATGTAACTCTTAGGCCATTGTCATTGTAACAAGAAAGTTGATTAAAGCCTAGTGAACTGTGCCTATATCTTAGCCATTAGTTTCCCTATCTGGTTATACAGCTATGTTTCTTACATTGAAGCTTTTCTTTTCCAATCAGGTGGATTCTGAATATATTCCAGACATTTCAGCAAAATATCCATTGTGTGTTTCTGGAAGGTACAATGGCAAGCTTCCGGAGACACTTATCGCCAAGGGTCACTTAGCTGACATGAGTGAAATATCTATTGAATTGAAAGTCCAACATATAAAGGATATACCTCTTGATAAAGTAAGATACTCAATACTCCTTATGTAGTTATTTTCAGTTTTTATTTTTTTGGTACTCTGACCCTGATGTACATCAGTTAATGAAATAGACAGTATAGGTATCGGAATAACTTTTGATGGTCAATTATTTTAAATTACTGAATTGCGGATACAAATACCTTGTACAAAATAAGAATGAAGTTTTCCTCTACCTTAGGGTTGAACTCTATTGGATTAATTTGAAGTGGCTTCTTGACCCCAAGAAACTTATAGCATAACCAGATATATTGGAAGCGGCTTACCCATGTGTTTTATGCATCATTCCAAGTCCAGTTAAACACTGGGCAGTGTGAGCACTAAACAAGGTAGCCAAACAAAACATGTAAATGCAATTTGTTAATTTGACTTGACTTGTTTGAACCATTGCCCCTCCTGGCACACTTAGACACACAACCAAAGTTCTATGGTTTGCATGATTATGACTATTTTACTGGTGTACAAGGTTCTAGGTACCAAATTGTTCTCCTATTTGGAATTGTTTTATGGGACAGTTGCATATTGCCTTTGTCTCATTCAATTTGCACATATGCCACAGAAGCCACAGAATAAATGGATAATTGCAAATGTAGCACTGCAATTACTACACTTCCATCATAACTTGTGGCATTTGGGTATAGTTTCTTTACTATGAGAAAGACTCAAATGCCCCTTACCATGCATAGCTTGAATTTAGATCCAGGAAATTGTTCCGGCATTTTTCATCTTGGGATGCATACAACCTTGTCCAGTATTATAGAGTGAAGCTGAAATCTCAAATAAATATAATCACCCACGCTTAAAATATTAGCCACATTGCTTATTATTATTAAATTGCTAGCTATTTTTGGTAAATGAGTTCATGATAATGACCACCAAAGCTTAGGATACCACATTACCACTTGTATGTCATCCAATGCCTGCACCTTTTGAAACCAAGCCCAATGTCTGAACTTATAAACTCCCCTGAAGATTGTTGGCATAAAAGGCAGTATGTCTTTTTATCAACAGCAAATATCATTTCAACATAGCTATATAGCCCAGCATAGAGCAGCTACCTGAACAAAAAGTTGCTTATGTCCCACACCCAAAAGACAATCCACCAACATGTGCACAATACTTGTTGGTGGACTTGTACCTAGAGCAATCTGGAGTTCTGGAAAATGCACTGAACTGATGTAGCAAAATGGCAACTGAAAAATGATGGTGAATAGTTTCTTTCTGGTTGCAAAAGCAACACCCTCGCCCCCTGTTTTCATATCGTATTATCGTTCCTAGTCGTAAGACCACCGATAAGGACGATAAGGAAGATTAGTCATCCTTATCGGACGATTAATCGGTCTGATCGGCTGATCGGACAAATTTATCGTCCTGATGCCTGATGACCTTATTGATCTTGTATATACTATATATATATGATGTAAATATATGTGATTTGGCCACTTACCTTCGGAGTTGAAGCTCATCTTGTGCTTGAGGCCTTCCGCGTCGAGCTGGGAAGGAGGCAGGAGCGGGCGGAGATGGAGGCACGGGCGGAGGTGGGGAATCCGGCGGTCGGGGCGGAGCTGGGGACGGAGGAGCCGTGGATGGAAGACGGACGAGCCTTGGGCGGAGGATTCGCGGCGCAGGGAGGAGGAGCCGCGGCGAGGTCGGGGCTTTGCGAGCGGACGACGGGACGAGCCGCGGGCTTAGGGCGGAGGAGCCGCGGCAGAGCGGAATCCGGCGGCGGAGGCTCTGCCAACGGAGGTGCCGGGCGGCGGGATCCCGGGCGGCGGCTCGCTCTCTCGCGAGCTCTAGCGGGAGCTGGAAAGTGGAGGTGCTCTCTGCGAGCTCTTCTCAGTCACTCTCTCACTAACTAGTCACTCCCTCACTCACTGTTTCTCTTACCCTAATGGGCCTTGGGCTGAATTCTCCCATGTCCTGGAATCCTAACACAGCAGCCCAACTTATCGTCCGGACTAACTTATCGGACGACTAATCGTGATTTATCGTCCTAATCGGACGACTAATCGTTCTGATCGCACAAAACTGATCGAATGGCCTTATGAAAACAGGGCCCTCTCCTTCTCCAACACTTCTGACCATATTTGTGCAAACTGGATCCGTGTCACAGCAGATGTAGGCCTGTTTATTTCAGTGATATATTTGTAGTCATCCATTTTTGGTAGGAAAAAATCACTAAATATTGATCACAAATGCACCCAATATGCCATTTTTTCTTGTTATAAAGGCAGCTCTTTTAGAGTTGAAGGGATTAACCCCGGTCTTAAACAATGCCAAAAACCTTCAAATAGTTTGCATCATCCTGGATGGAAAGACCACTGACCACCCAGCTCAAAGCCATTCCAGACACTCCAGCAAATCAAAACCCCAAACATCCGGTAACTAAAATGAACCAGGAACTGAAATACTAGCAGTCACAACCCCAAACTATCCTCACAGACAGACAGATTAACCTAGCGGGTGAATAGAGCTTTGTCTTGCAGTTGCAGCCCCATCTGTTCTGAAAACAATCGCTCCAATCATATGCTGAATATTGAATTGATGTTTTAATTGCTGAAGTATGAAAGTATCTGCATATCGTTGATTAAGGATTCAATATTCACTAGCCACTTCAATTTTTGCTAAATACCTCGCGGTGTCACTGACAATTTTGATTTGAGACAGCAGTTAGTGCCACAATGGATGGTATATCCATCCTCCTTGAAATATTTTTTGAGGTGTCCTATAAGAAATTGATTATTCCCTGAACTAAACAAGTACTTTTCGCCTACTTATGTTTTTTATAGTCTACCCCAACTTGTTTGGGACTAAAAGGATGTGTTTTTATGTTTGCTGATTCCAATCTCAGGTATTGGCAAAGCAACAGATGGATCTTCTCACAGCAAAAGCATGGCTTATGGAGAATAAAGAGCTTGAGCGAAAGGTAATTTAATCCATTAAAGGCTAATTCTAATTTGTCGTGTCACTTTGTATGATATGTTTGCTCTTTAATGCAATTATACACACCTTTTTTACGCGCAAGACAGCTGTCCTGCATATTAGAGGAAAAAAAATGCTCGAATCACATCAGCTAGTGGCTGAAAACTGAGGGTCCTTAAATGAAGCATTTCAACCAAGATGCTGAAGTTTTAGTATGACTGTTGGTGCTCGTTTTAGGGCAGTGTTCAATGTCTATATTAAAAACAAATTCTTAGAACTGTGAAAGAATAACCAAAGTCACGACATGGATAACTCAATTTGTTAATTTACAAGTCATTAACAAAATTATCGGCTTTGGTGATGGTTTGATAAGCCTCACATTTACCTATGAAACAAGCATATAGCGTCTGAAATTGGAAGAAAGAATCGTCTCAAATTGCACTCTCGTTAGTTTCATAAATTGCTCTCTTTTCTGCCATTGCCTTTTGTAAGGTATTACTAGTACTGATAATAGTCCTTGCAATCAAGTATCGTGATGTTGCAACTTTGTCACTACTGTATCGCTTTTAGACGTTTCTGTTTTTTTTTTTTTTTTTCTTGTCAAGAGTGAAATAAGGTCACCACCGCATTACAACTAGAACCATTGTACATCTTGGCTACTTTCTGCCAACATTCAGGGTTTCTGCAGTCTAACTCTTTTTGTTTTAATAACAATACTTTTTATAACATTATATCCTCTCGGCTCTAATTTACAGGTTGTGAAACTAAGCATACAAAATAGCCTTCCTTCTGAGTACACACGCATGGTACTGCTTCAAACCAGCTTGGATAAAATAGATCCAGCACAACAGGTTGATTTTTTTTCCCAACAAA
Organism: Hyparrhenia diplandra; assembly: GCA_015847255.1. Lineage (NCBI taxonomy): Eukaryota > Viridiplantae > Streptophyta > Magnoliopsida > Poales > Poaceae > Hyparrhenia > Hyparrhenia diplandra. The sequence continues at coordinate 88,512 of JADLZK010001851.1, read as the reverse complement.
GCTTATATTTCTATAATAACAAAATTTTGGTTGCTATTGTCAATCCAAGTTAATAAAGACTGTAAACAATAAGATCAGAGCAACACACCTTTGGATATTCATTTTCATTTTTATCATCTTACATTGAAGTATATTCTCCCAAGAGTTCCAGAGACAAATTTAGTACCAAGACTAAGCACATTGCTTGAACCAATATGATGTTTTAAGCTATCCACAGAATGTATGTAGAAGTTACCCACAATCTCTGACTAATACTGCTGCATTTGATCAGGCAAAGAATAAGCCAACAAAAAAAGCAGCCCAGATGAGCTACCAGCGATGCCGCTTGGTGGCCTAGCGCTTGATTTGGTGATGTCGTGGCAACAAGGGAGAACCTGACGCAAGGATTCGGAGACATGAAAGCACCGGAGAAGTTTGTGATATTCGAGAAGGCCGTTGGCTGCTGCAGCCGCATGGCGGATTGCTGCTGCTGCATGTGCTTCATCAAGGCGTGCAGCAAGATGAACGACCAGTGCGCCATTATCATGGCGCAGGCCTGCGCTGCCATCGCGTGCCTGGGATGCTTCGAGTGCTGCTCAGAGTTGTGCTGCGGTGGGCCGAACTGAAGCACAGGAGCAAGCCGGTGTGATTAATGGTGTACATTAATGTAAATACTTCTATCAATTAATGTATTAATGTATAGAAGAATAGGCATCACGTGTTTATCTAACTTGACTTGGTCAAGAAGAGCATTTGTCGTCCGTATGTACATCTTTCTAGAATGAGCTATATATAAGTTGCATGCAGAGTCGATGAGTTGTATGCAGAGTCGATGTAATTCTAATCACTGTGTATTAAGACACAAGAAGGTTCAATCCAAGAACAGATGGGGAAGAGTACATAAACTATGTACACGTTCTTTGCACTTTTGTTAGCTTTATGCAATTCTTCAGATGCTTTGGGTGAACACAACTACACTTCATCGTCCTTCTGTGTTCTTTTGATTTCCACATCAGTTTCAACCACGGCAGTTTTCCCTTCCTCGCCACCATCTTGCGCCTTCTGTTCAACTTCAACCTCTGCGTTGACTTCAACAGGTTTTCCATCCACCACATTCTCAGTGATGTGCTCCTCCACATCAACTTCAGGTTCTTTCTTGTCCCCTGGCTTCAGTGAGATGTGATGGAACTTCTCCTGAATCTTCCCAACGCCTTTTTCAACACCTTTCTCCACAGGCCCAATTGCCTGCGAGATTGTAAGGGCAACATCCTTGACAACCTGAAGAAGTACCCAGTAATAACAAGTTAAACCTCAAGAATTCTGAATTCAGGTGCCAAGCTATTGAAATTCAGAAGCCATCAGTTTACATGTTGGCGCCAACGAGGACAACATCCTGCACGCTCTCCCTGATGCTTGTCCCTGGAGCTTCAACACGGGTCTCCTGCTGCTCAATCGTAGTTGGTGTACTGCTTGTATCATCGTTGACATCTAACTTAGCCTCCATTTTACTTTCCTCACATCTGACTTCCCCATGATCAGGTACAGGGATATGCTGGTACGGCTCCACAGTGAAGACATAGGCGTGTGCTGTAGCTGCGATAGCCATCTACCAGAAAGGTATTAAAGTTTTACCCCAAACAACGAGGAAGAGACGGTTTGCCATGAGGCAACAAGATTACCTCAATGCAAATGAGAAAGTCCTGCAGCGCATTCTGCACTTTTCCCTCTTTGGGAAGGAGTCCAGTTTGGCAAATGATTGCAATGCCAACTCCTTGCCACCAAGTGGCAAATACAATAGCCTTAAAGCTTATGAACTTGGCTAATGGCCTTATTGCCTGTAGTTTTTCATGTGTTGCATTGTAAAATTTTACAAGACAGTACAATGCCCATGTCTGGCTGAAATTTATGACAACAGCAATATAAGGATATCTGCATATAAAAGCATGACATGTTAGAAAACAACATAATAGTGAAACATAATTATTTGCAGACAGAAATATTTAAAATACTGAAGAGTTTCTTTTTTTTTTAGTAGAAGATAGAAAGAAGTTTATGAATCTGACGAAATAAAAAGCTCATTTTGGGTCTCCTGAAGCTCAGATGATTTGCTAATTTCGATAACCAAAAAAAGGTGAAAAGAGACAGTTACCCGTAATTCCACTTGAATTCACCATCTCCATAGGCTCCAAAAGGCTCCAAGATCAACGCCAACAAAGCACATAGTGTCTTCAGAATCATCTGAAATGTTGTCAAACAAAGTTATGCCATGTCATTATCTGCCAGTGCCAGGTGAGGGAGCATATTCTCATTATAAAATAGCTCACATATTGCACAAGACCGAATTTTATAATCGTGTACAAGTTATCTCCCAGAGCATTAGGGTCACAAAAGAAATTGTACACTCTGCTTCGGTTATGAGCTCGTTTCTTGTCTTGACTCTCTAGCAACTGTTCGCTCAGCTCGTCCCTTTTTCTGTTCTCAAGCAAATGGAATACTTGTCATTCCCCACCTGAAGTGTAATGTAACAAGAAATGAGTGCAACCAACAATTCAGAGAGGGACTGAGTAGCAGCATAAATATATAGCTGATGATCACAAGATTACAATGATTCCTCTAGAGAAGGAAAATATTACAGCATGCTGATGCAGATTACTACTGTGCAGTTTTACCAAGGCAAGCAACCAGGTATCGTCCAAAGGCATAGAGAGCAAAGGCTTCATAACAATTCCTCAATATATCACAAGCCAGAGAGAGCTTTGAATTCCACAGAGAAATTATCTGAAAAGAATCGGAGACTGGAATGGGATATCAATTCTTCATGTCAGTACCTTAGCATTATAAGGGAAATTAAAGGAGATCCTAAATCAAAGCATCCCAACTACTCTGAAAGGACTAATCTTGAGAACCACACGTCCAGTCATCAACACCAGTACTTGAAGCCAGTTAGTGAAACACTGGCCATTTGACCATTCATATATTGTCTGTGAAGTAGTGAAGAAGTACACTGATCTTTTCTTAAGATAGTTCTCTATTGATGCGAAATGACAACTACTTCTAGTAACAGCATTGATGGGCATCAGAACAAACAAGCCGAGCTAGTGCTTACAGATTCAGAGGCATAAACAGGCACCATGAACAGCACAGCTATGATCCACTTCTGCTCCTGTAGGATTTGAGCAGCAAGAGAGTACAAATGTTCAGCACGGATGGATCAGTTACTGTACATCTGAGACACCTCACCAGGGTATGTATCACAACTTTTCAAGAAAATGTGATGTAAATATTAAGTAAACCATGAGTTACTTACGGCTGGATCGCTGTAGGATCTGAGGTGCTGCAGGATGAGCCAGAGGGAGATGAGGAGCGCGACAAGCGCAAACGCGGCGGCAGTGAGCACCGCTGGGCCGTGGATGTTGCCGTACAGCTCCCGGAAGGAGGACCCATCGGATGCCACCACTTCATTCCACATCCAAGCAAGATTTGAGTGGCGGCGGCGGCGGCGGCGGCAAATGGAAAAAAAAAATCTGCAGAAGGAGACGAGACGAACAAGGAAGCTAGGGTGGGAAAAGTAGAACCAACCAATCGGAGGTCCACCCTCACTGCAGGAGAGATGGAGGAGGACACGACGGCGGCGGCGAGAAGCAAGGAGCGAAGGACGCGTGGCCCGGGAAGTACGCGTGGCGGCCGGACCGGATACGTCGACAGCTGACCATTCCGTGTTTTATGGGGGTTCGGGGGCGTACTTTAGCTGCCGACGCATCCTCCTCCCTCGGCTTTCGCCTTCCTCTCGCCGCGTGCGACGCCCCCCCGCTGCCCCCGCCCCGCCGCGGCGGCCGCCTTCTTCCTCCCCCCTCTTTCTTCTTCCACCCGACGAACCCAAACCATAGCTTCGAGCTCGAGCACCAAATCCGGCCATGGCGTCCCCGCCCCCGACCTGGCCCCAACCGCGGCCAACCGCACCTAAGCCGCCCGACGACCATGCCGACCGTCGGGGCCTACCTACCTCCCGGCCGCCCATTCTATAGCCCCCCGGAAGCTGGTGGGGGTTGAGGTGGTGTTGCGGTGGGGCGTCGTCGTCGTCGTCTTCTTCGTTGCCGGTGTGGGGGGAGGACGCAGCGGCGGCGCCGCTGCGTTGGGCCTTGGTGGGTCGGCCCACCACGGGGTGGTCGGCGCCGAAGATTACCGGTTTTAAGTCTCACTTCAGTCGATGCTCCCAAAAAGAAAAAAAAAACTCATTTCAGCCCATGACTTTAGAGTCATTTCGCTTCTGAATTGCTCAATGAAAAAAATGTCACAACCCTCCTTGCCAACAAATTACAAGTCTACATCATACGTCTTATTCATCAAAATTAATATGGTTTCATCAATTCAAGGGCTATACAAAATTGCCTTGCTGGCTTCGCCCTTCTATCTTCTCAATTCAAGGGCTTTGTTACATTGGTTTGATGGTGTCTAGAATCACCATATGTGTCTTCTCCACACATTGCTAAATACCAACTGATAGGTGCACAAACAAGATGGTGTGTTTGTTTGTTGTTGCTGACCGCTTGGCGGAACTATGGGCTATGTCCCTCTCTGTTAACTGTTTAGCCGTAAGCTTCCCTTGCTGGAGGTGAAGGCTGGAGTGTTTCACTCTTTTATCTAAAAAAAGGTGCACAAACAAGATGATCATTGGGGCCACGGAAATATAAGTGATTCATGAACGACTATGAAGCACTCAAATGCTCTGCTCGATTTACTGTTGTCTTAGAATTTGAGATGATGGTGGTGTATACCCATCGTCATAACAAAGGCATGCATGGATCCATTGGGATTAGCAGCATGAACTTGATTAGGTTCATTCAGTGTGGCCACTGCGTGCCAACAATAGAGAGGCTGTATACTACAAAGCAATCAATACATGTTTATGAGGCTGTATACTACCTTTTTTTTTTTAGATAATGGATGAAAAAAACATCCGACCTCTACATCCGCAGACGTACACAGCCCAATTATTACAACGCTTTTTGGAAGAAGTGCGACAAGTGCTTAGCATAAAAGAGGGAGCCACACATGCTCGAAATTAAAACAAAGAACTAGCACAGTCTGTATAAGTGCTTCCAACCACCGTTCGCCTGTTGTAGCGAGACCATCTCTATTTTGGTGCTCAACGATGATAGTAGATCCTTGTTGAGATCGTCACCACGCCGCAATTGGGCCCGAAACGTAGCCAATATGTTCCCCCCTGAAAATAACCTTGCAGAATAGAGTTATATTTAATTCTATTAAAACTAATATCATTGCGGGTATTCCGATGGCCCAAATGATAGCAAGAACCCCAACCCAAATCAAATCTCTAATCTTGGAATTTTGATTAGAAAGCCAAGAACCAAATAAATGTCTAATAGATCCAGGTTGAGTTAAGCCCGTAGCAAGATACACCATCCTCCAAACTACTTTAGCATAATGACAATCCAGGGAAAAGGTGTTGGATTGATTCATCCAAGTTACGACCAAACGCATTTAAAGCTGCCCTTCCAATTTTTCCCTCGGCAAGATTGTCTTTAGTTAAGATCACCTCTTTTTGTAAAAACCAGAGGAAAATCTTAATTTTTAGAGGAATCTTAATCTTCCGGATTTTCTTATGTCCGAAAGGTTGATGGGTATTAATCGGTGATGATACATCGACCGAACCGTAAACAATCCCAATTTGGTTAGGTTCCACCTGAATAAATCTGACCCATCAACTAAGTTAAAAGGTGCTATCTGTGCTACAAGGTTAGACCAGTCTCTTAATCTAGGTCCAAGCAACGTTCTCCTAAATGAGATATTTAGAGGTTGTGGCGTTAGAACTTTGGCCACCGTTGCATTATATAGAGACGGATACCTATCTTTGAAAGACATGTCTCCTACCCAAGTGTCCTCCCAAAAACGTGTGGCACATCCATCTTTGATAGAAAAGGTGCCATTAGTTAAGACTTCATCTTTAATTTTCATAAGACCCCTCCAAAAGTGGGAATCATATGGTTTAGCCTTAACCTGTGATAAGGACTTAGATCTCAAGTACTTGTTTCTTAGCAAATCTTGCCACATACCATCAGTATTAAGTAAGTTGACAATCCATTTTGCTAGAAGACATTTATTTTGTAGTTGAAGATCTAGAATTCCTAACCCACCTTGGTCCTTAGGTCGGCATAGGATGTCCCATTTAGCAAGCCGATATTTATGCTTTTCGGATGATCCTTGCCAAAAGAATCTTGATCTGAAATGGTCAAGATTTTTCAGAACTCCTTTCGAAATTTCGAAAAAGGACATCATAAATATGGGTAGGCTGCTAAGTACTGAGTTTAGGAGGACTAAGCGGCCTCCATAAGACAGGTACCTAGCTTTCCAACAAGAAAGTTTCTTCTCAAATCTTTCTTCTACTTTATGCCACTCCGAATTGAGTAGCTTTCTGTGGTGCATGGGTATACCCAGATAACGAAAGGGGTATACACCGGCATTACATCCAAAGAGAGTGGTATATTCATTCTCCATCTCTTTGGCTGCACCATAGCAGAAGATTTCACTCTTGTGGAAATTTATTTTTAAGCCTGACAATTGCTCAAAAGCACATAGCAAAAGTTTCATATTTTTTGCCTGTTCGAGATCATGATCAAGGAAGATGATGGTGTCATCTGTGTATTGAAGAATAGATAATCCATCATCAACTAAATGAGGAATAACACCGCTTATTTGTTCATCAGACTTTGCTCTTTTAATAATGAGATCTAGCATATCAGCCACGATATTAAATAAGATTGGAGACATAGGATCTCCTTGGCGTAGACCTCTTTTAGTTTGAAAGTAGGGACTAATGTCATAGCTGTATACTACCTAGCCCTAAGTCGTTCCTTTGGTCGCCGTAAAAATCATCAAACTATTTTCGATCCCAAACCAATCTTTCCTCATTGTGCTTTACATCTCGCCATATTTCATCATAGCCCCAAAGCTCGAGGAGAAGTTCTTCCTCCATGTTCCTTGCTGAAAAGTTTTAGCATCACATGCATAGACGTGGATAAAGGAAACATCCAAATAGACGTGTCGATTCCAACAATCATGACTCAAATTCGATGGCTTCTATACCTAGGGAACACTACTACATAAAAACAACTTTACTGGCGTTTTTTTTTTTATTTACCGTGACAATTATAAAAACTTTCATGGTTAATGTAAAAAAATCATCATAGTTAATTGAGGCATTAACTGTGGTGGTTTTCTGATATGGAAACGTCTTGTGAAAGATTTTTGTAGTAGTGGAAGCAAAATTTCTAGCAGCTGAGATTATGGTAAAATCATAAAAGGTGTATCGATTGCTCCACTCGCACATGTGTGGCAAGCTCACGAGCAATGCAATATGGATATGTTTAGCTTCTCTTTTTTTACCCTTCACAATAGTTTCTTCTAAACAGATTGTAGTACAATCTCGCGGAAAAAAAAGGGGCGGCGCCGCCGCCGCCGGCGGCCCCGCTCCTCGCCTCCGGCCTCGCTGCCGGTGGTGACGAAGGAGCGGGGTCCGTCTTTTCAACGCCTTCGTAGGGTCTTGATCGAGTCCTAGGTCTAGGGTTTGCTCGCCGTCGATGTTTGGCGGTGGAGTTAGGTTGCACCGGAGGAGCGTGGCTCCTCTACGGTTTGTTTTTCCCGGGCGACGTCGGCGATGCGGAAGCGGCGACGACGTTAGCCGGAATAAATTCTCACAAATCTTCCGTTCTCCGATGGCGATCTTCTCCGACGTCAACGGAGAGGCTCGTGGAGATCGACCTGTCCAGAGTCGAGGGCCGGGCGCATCGTCGTCTTCTTTCGGTGATGATGTTGTTGACCTGTTAATCTCAAGGAAGATGTTCTTCGGTGAAAATCTGAGCTTTGCTCGGGTTGCCGGCGGTGGAATTGAAGGATGCGTCATGGGTACGGGAGTTGGTCGATCGCCCGGGAGGCGGTTTATTCTACCGATTCGCCTAGAAGTAAGTCCTCCTCTGCGGCCTCCACCTTGTGGAGTTTGGCTCTGGTGCCCCACGACGATTGGGAAGCGGTTTCGACGGCGGTGACGAACAGATCTCTGAAGGCTTCGAGGAAGATGAACATGAGTTTTGTACTTCGTTGTAATTTTCCTTTTCTTGGGATTTACGTTTGTAAAAGGGTCGGTGTAATGCACCAAGATTAATACATGTTCCTTCTCAAAAAAAAAAAATCAGATTGTAGTACAAAACTAATGAATTACTAAATTAATTACAATCCTGTGAAGGTTACCACAACCATGTCCTAAACGTCAAGAATTTCGAGTATGGAGAGAGAGAGAGAGTAAGAGATGAGCATTGGAGCTGCCCACGGTGTCTCGTGAGACCCGACATGGGCTAGTGGTCACGTGCTCAAGTAGCTTTTCTACGTGGCAAAGAAGAGTTGTAATGCTCTTGCAATACTCTCAGTCCCTGAATAAATGATCAATCTTTGGAATCCCGTGCCGTCAATGATCAATCTCTAGAATTCGTGACGTCAAACCTTTTAGGTTTGACTAGCTTTATATAGACAAATAACAATATCTACGACATAAATTGAACATATTATAAAGATATATTTATGATATATCTAATAATACTAATTCGACATCATAACTTTTCACGGTTTCTCTAAAAATTCGGTCAAAGTTTAATTTCTTGACTTAGGACAACTCTAAAAATTAATTTTATGAAGTGATAGACAAAGTAGCCCAATTCTCTATGTCCACCTACGTGGAAGGAGTATATTTGGTTGTTAAAAATCGTACTTATATTCTCTCTGTCCTCTTTACGTGGAAGGTTTCCATGACTTGAAGCAGTAATACAGTAGCTAGGGTCAATTCTGACCCAATCGAAGTTGCCAAACTCCAAGGCGGACTAGCTAGTTTAGTTTACTTGCGTTGACTGTACCTTCCGTTTCTGATAGTATATGTTAAGGAATGGAACGAAAGGTTCCCATTAGTCCAGCAAGTTACCTTGATTGCTCATCATTAAGCTTAAGCACTCTCCTGGTCACAGCGCATGCACTCTAATTAATCAAATGTAAACTCGAGTACCCACCATCTCATTATTGCTTGGCAATATTATATTATACCAGATGTGGTACTGGCGATGACCAGATGTCTGGGCTCCAAATTATTCTAGGACAAAGTTTGGTTCATGTTCACTCATCAATATATGCATTATTCGTATATATTTCATATACCCTTAGGGTATCACACACCAATGACACTCACACAATTCATTTTTAAGTAGCACTTCATGAACACTATTTACTTTAGATAAATTTATACGACGATATTTGACAGAAACATTACGACATATATAATAGTTTAATTAGTCCTAAACACTCTATTTTCTAAAATAATAATAATGCACACATAATTCTTTGGTACAGATTAAACGCCGAGAGCATCAAAGCAGCTATTTATATATGTAGTCGAGAGCCAGATTTTCCAGATTCCACATATCTGACATTTCCAATTAAGAAGCAGCATTCGTTAGTTCTAGAAGAATTTCCAAAGGATGCTGTCGACTGTGTTTTGAGAAAATTATAATACTCCACTGTAGGCTTCTTCTTCTTCTTCGTTTTTTTTTTTTTTTTTTTTTTGATCTGCAGACCGAGGTGCTTATTCAGAATGTCTAGGATTTCACATGCCCTAAATTCCGATAGGGTGTCTCTTATTATACGTCTATAAATAAATTTAGAAATGGTGTGGTGGCGGTGGTGCTGCGTGTTTGGGTGAAAAGGGCTGAGCGTGCATTGCATCAGCGCATGCGTCAATTAGCGCACCGGGGAAATCACTAGTGTCTCTTGAGGATCCATGTATGCATCCCCGAATCTTGACGCAACATATGCATGTTCTAGGCAACGTCATCGATATATGTACCAACATATCACTCGTAAACTAATCACTCGATCGCTTATCACAGCTAGGACGAAAAGGTGCCGATCTGGAAGCTGTTAGAATGGCCCTCCTATGTGTCACAACTTGGGAAAGGAGCCATATATTATAAGTTTCACTTGTAATCCACTGCCGCACACAGAAAAGCAGGTGTACTCCTCAGTTTTATTCTTTGCTTTTTTTTAAGAGGGTTTTGTTTGGGGAAGTTCCACTCCCTGACTTTTTTTACTAAGCTACCATAAGGTAACTAATTTTGCACATTTTTGCAATGCTACTTAATTTATATAATCATCTAGGTAAACCATTTTTATGAAAAAGTACATGAATGACGCCCCCCTCCCCACCCACACACACACACACACACACAAACGAGAGGACATATTTTTTTAATCCACCATAATCAAGACATGAACTAGATCTCTAACTTAAACTGGAGAGTTAGGTTTTGATCTAAGCTATCTCCATATATATAGAACTATAGCTTGGAAGATGTAATATGTGCCAAATGGGATCCCAATTTGAGCTCTAGCTCAATCAAGATTTTATCACAATGGCAAAATGTATTCTTATAAAACCTAATGCAACTTAGAAACTAAATGTAAATACACATGGACTGCCGATGATGTTACTACATCTAGTTCAGAGCACTTAGGAAAGTGGGCTCCCTAAATTTTGTATCCTCCAAGCGAGGTTCTTTCATAAGCATTGGTGTGAGAAGACAAAAACTCCTATTTTTAGTGGGATATGAATCTCTAAAACCATTAGTGATACTTGGTCTTGGGTAATACATTGAGGAAGAAAAATGGTAGTGCTGCTTCATTATTGGTTAGTGTTTGTTTAGTTGCTGGTATTCGAGAAGGTACCACTAGGTTTGGAGTATGGTTCTTGGGGAACATATGTGATAAAGATATGTGATAAACAATATACGATAAAATGTATTCATTTTGTCCACCAATATAAGCTATATTTCAAATATATGTTTTGAATATAGGTACAAAGGTTGGTGAAAGAATCATAATATTATGTGATAACGATATAGAATATTTGTTTAATTGTTCACAAAGAGAAGCTGTGAATTATGTCTTTCTTTTGATCACCCATCGATGCATCAGGTCATGTGATATGTAATATTTTGAACAATAATGTTATATCTATATTTAGTTGTCCATAACCTTCATTTATAATAAGTAATTGTCATAATTGTGTTAAACACACCACACATTATCATCCATCATTGTTTTTTACACTATAGCCATTGATTGCAGATAACAACATGAATAACTAATTATCACTAATAATTAAGGACAAACTATTTGAGTCCCAATGCACCATATGTAGTATGTTGTATGATAATATCTGCACACCTTTGGGCATGGATCAATTGCTTATTTTCTACATTATTGGAAGATTTTCAATCCTCTATTTGCATTGATGTGTCAGCAACATGTAAGGTTGTTTCCATTCTTAATTATAAGACGTTTTTGCTGTCTTGATATATTGTCATTACTATATATCTAGACCTATATAGTGTATATCTGAGTGCATAGCAAAATCTATAGAGAAACCAAAACGTCTTTAGTTTAGAATGAAGGGAGTAAGTCTGAGCTAGGGACTATTTTGCGCTTATTGCAAGGCTCTGGGTCCGTCTTTTGCAGATTTGGCTTCCATTTTTCTTTTGCAGATTAGGCTTTTAAGGCCAGCGGTACATGAACATGTTTGAAAAGCATGGAATCACTCACTACCCTAGCTCTTCTGTAATCACAATAAAATACGCACTTTGGTGCCAATTTTATCACAAAAAATACACCCAAGACAAAATATGATAGTTGGCGGCATGTGCTTTCTTAAACTCCAAGCAAATCTGTCTATTATTCCACTTGTCACTAGAAGAATTTAGTACACCGCTGCAAGTAGCAGCATCGGCACTTATTGCCAATTGTATACATCAAGTATGACTAGCGATGGCATGCTAATCTCCAGCTATTTAAGCTTAATCCTCCCTTAGGCAGGGGACCAAACTACCTCACTCTCTCACTCACACTCAGAGAGCTCTCTCACTCTCACTCCCGATTGGCCTGGTGAGAACATACTCAAAACTCAAAAGGGCCTCTCTCTGGGACCAACCAGAGAACCCCTGAATCTAAGTCCTATATATCGCCATAGCCCATTGGCTTTCTCTGCATTTCTCTGCAACAGGGCGTTGGAAGTGAATCTAAGCTCATAGATTCTTGGAACGAGATAACAATGGGGGTAAGCAAACTTCACTTGCATTATTATATTATAGGGAAATTAATTCGACAAGAACTGGCTGGATCATGACTCATTACCAATTGTTCGAACAGAAATTCTTACAGTTCTGTATGTTTCTTGCAGATCATCAACTGGATGCAGGGCAGATTCCATAGGAAGACGGAGAACAGAATCTTTGACGGTGCAACCACCACCAGTTCACATAGAGCCCAAGAGAGGCAAGAGACGATCATTCATGGACCAGAGAAGAATCTCGAGGCCGAGCCATGGCCTCAGGCGGGCCTCCTGTCCATCGGCACGCTAGGCAACGAGGAGCCCGCACCGTCGCAGGACCAGGACCTGCCGGAGTTCACCGTGGAGGAGGTGAAGAAGCTCCAGGACGCGCTGGCCATGCTCCTGCGGCGGGCCAAGTCCAAGTCCAGCGCCCGCGGCTCCACAGCCGGCGAGGACAGGCCGCCGCTGGACAGGTTCCTCAACTGCCCGTCCTGCCTGGAGGTGGACAGGAGGGTCCAGACGACGACGACGACGACCAAGGAAGCAGAAGGAGACCTCTCGCCGGACACCAAGATCATACTGACCAGGGCTAGGGACCTGCTCGACAGCGGCGGCAGCATCAAGCAGAGGTCGTTCAAGTTCCTGCTCAAGAAAATGTTCGCCTGCAATGGCGGCTTCTCGTCGGCGCCGCCTATGAGCTTGAAGGACCCAGTAGAATCAAGAATGGAGAAGGTATGCGTGTGCGAAACTGCGAATGATCAATGCAACCATGTCTAGCTGCTTCATGCAACCATTATCGAGCTAATCAATGCCCTCTGGTGGTGGACTATCTGTGCAGTTCTTTCGAACGGTGATCAGGAAGAAGATGAATGCCAGGTCGGGAAATAATGGATCGGCAGCGTCGAGAAAATACTTCTTGGAGGATGGAACGAACAAGGCGGGGAAGAGGCGAGGTGGTCGCCATTGCGGTTGCCAAGACGAGGAGAGGGAAGAAGAGAGCTGCAGATGGGACAGAACAGATTCTGAATGTAAGTTCATTATTCTTATCTTACTCATCGATCACGGCAATTAATTAATGTCATAATTCTGTGTCTGAAGATGAAATTCTCTCCTTTTTTTTTTCCGTGTGCAGTCATTGTCTTGGAGATATGAAAGTAACAATATCATGGTGAATTGGTGATGAGGCGACAGCAATCAAGAAATTAAATTAAATGTCAATGGTCAAAGTCAACCGGGGTACTAAGCCTCCTTGGTAGGGTCAAGATGGAGATTGGAGAAACCAAAAGGGGCCCTGCAAGCCAAGACATTGAGTTGCTTGCACTGTAGAAATTGTCCAATATCTTCCCTTTTTTTTTTATGAGACAAGAATCTCAATTCCCCTTATGTGGGCTTGTAAATACATTTTGCACCACGTATAGTTGGGCTAGATAAATTTTCAATTATATTTTCATGCAGTTCGGTTTTTTCATATATATTCTAGGATGAAATTTGGCTATTAAGTTAGCCAAGCTGCTGGTGTTGCTCTTAGGGATGGAGCTTCTGCTCGGGCAACCTAGGTGGTCGGTCAGGCTCATTATTGAAATGTAAAGAAATTTTGTATGGAACCCTATATTTTCTAAGTAAACATTTTTGCATAATGAGAATCCATGGGCTCCTAAAACTTTATGGCTATGTCACTGTATTACCTCAAGTCATTTTCTAGATTAACGAGTATTAATACTTTCAATAATTAATTATCATATTTGAATTGAGGTCTAACTTCTATAAATTGTATGGATAAGGTTGTCATAAAATGTATTCTCATGTGATACTCCATCCATTTTCTCCCGGAATGCCAAACAGCAAACCATGCATCTCCCCATCTTGTTCAATTTTCCAGATGCAGTACCCCCTCCGTTCTAAATCATAACTCGTTTTGATTTTTCAAGTTACATAACTTTTATTATGTATTTAGGCATAATATATATCCAGATGTATAGTAAAAAACTATAACCTAATAACAATTTTGAACAGAGGAAGTATTAGCCTTGAAGAAATGTTGGGAGTAGAATTTTACAATGGTTTGTCAATTTATGGTACAAGTTAGCAGTACAAATTTATGTAGTATTTTTCAGTGTCGAAAAGGAGCAGGAGAGAAGCCAACCATATGATTTTTTTTTTAAGCAGCCAACCGTACGAAATACTCCTACGTAGTACGGCAGCATCGATGCTAGGGCAATTGTTGTTGCCAGAATAGGAAATCTGATTCCAAACCCTTTGGCAAATGGGATCGGAAGCAAGTTCCCGGCACTTCAGGTTTCAGGTAACCAAAAAGGTGAGCAAACAAGTGCATCCCAAGCAACGGTCTGTACACTTTATGGAATCAAAAACATTTAAGCCCTCACACATCGTGGCTACATCTCAACCAAACATGGCTACCTATGTATAATAACCTGAAATTCTTAGTCAACGAAAACTCGAGAAGAACTATTATGTTAATCTATGATCAAGTGGCTGTCCAGAGACCACATTGTACCATTAACTCAGTCACTTATTACATTCTGATTATATACACTTGCTCCTTGTCTAAGAAACAAAATTGTTATTCATGATCCAGAGGCTTCAATGCAGCTTGAATCAGCTTCAACTTATGGACTTCTTAGGACACTCATAATGCAAAAACCATAATAGTTTCTATAGGTATTAATTACATTGCCAACTAAGCAACTTGCCGGCCATATGGACTTCTTAGGACAGTCACAGTGCATAAACCATAATAGTTTCTACTTTCTATAGGTATTAATTACATTGGCAACAAAGCAATTTGCCGGCCACGGATGCAGCAAAGCAACTAGTAACGAATTCAATGCTGGGTACATTAACTGAAAGTCAGGCTTGACAGATTGTTCTCCTGCAAAGAATCCAACCAATAGTTTCTGTGATCCAAGCAGAAATGAAGTTTCAGCAGCTATGGATCAAAAAGTGTAGCACGCGCAAGAGAAGCACAGCAACAGTACAGCTACATTGTGACTTTGTGAGTTCTGAAAAAGAAATGTAGTGGAGGTCAGGTAATGCTCAGATTTTAGGACAAATGCATTACCAATTTGTAGTATCTGTTCAGCTGGTCTTGGCAACAAGTCTAAGCGGTAAGCACACACTGGAATCCAGGCATGTGACAGAGTGCAGAATTATGATTCAGTTAAACGTCTACAAATGGGTGGTGCGGATTATGGCGGTCCCTGTGTTAGATACAGAGATACTTGGAAAGGGAACACACAGGCTGTTCTTGGTAAAATATGCTTGCAAGCCCATAGCCAGTCAAGAAATGAAGCAGAGTACTCATCATATTCAGTATTCAATTGTTGACAAGAGCTCTGACCATTACATACTTCAAGCTTCTGTGGGTTTTGCTACTCTTAGTGAAAGAGAGGAACAGTTATACTCTTGTAATTGGTACAGCAGTACTTACATTGATCAGCTGGATGGGGTATCAATATTTATCATGGTCACGGTCTGCCCGGAGGGGTTTTTGCCAACTAGCTGTACAGGCATGAGCTAACTAATCCATGCTTTATGCATCTAAATGGAAGATTATGCCTCATGTCTGCCAGCTTAAATGTTGGTCCTGTGCAGCAGGACCCAATGCCTAAGATATGTGGCCAGGACCCATGCCTAAAATATGTGGCCAATTTGCAAGATCTATAAAGTTTATTATGTTGCTTTCCTGCTAGGAATGCAACAAGAAATAACTTATATAGGTTATGAGGGAAACATAATACAGACTGCTGAAAGATCCCTACACGCATTACCTAAAACAAATTTCAGCAACTCTAGCAAAAAAAATTGTCCTCCATAAGCCTGAATTCAGTATCAACCCAGTAAGTTTGTGTCCAAGTAAATTAGTGGGCCCCTTCCATTTAATAATGGTTTGCATCAAAAGCAACTGCAGGACTGTGCAGAAATTATATTACCTACCAATACCATTAACCTACACTACAATTCATCTCTTGAACGAAACGTTGTAATAAACTCAAGATCAAAAGCATCATTTGCAGCGATAGTAATTTGGCCATGCATACATTTGCTGCAGAGGAGGCTTCATGCCCAATAAACATATTATCTTAAGGGTGTATATTAAACAGGAAGCGCAGCACAGGCACTTAAGCACACACAAGACCACAACACAGACACAATAGGACACTCGTTTTCCTACACAAGCATCCAGAGTTAACAGGTGCTAACTTCCCCAGAAGATCCAACAACTAAACACATATGTACAAAAAGTGAAAAGAGTAAGGTAGACATTTGGCAAAACACCGCGAGTGACAAAAGGTCAACCCAAGGTGTACATGCTACCAGAGCTATGGATGAAAGTAAGGATCCTCCTTGTCCTGATAAATTGCAAACAGTTGCTTTGAGTAAATTGGAGCCATCTTGCAACAGAACTTAAGAGCAGAATGATCATACTCTTCTAACTCTGAGATGGTCTTCTTCACTGGACCATACAGATCACCGTCCAGAAGAAATTCTGCTATAAGAGATGCCCTGCAATGAACAACATAGTGTAATCAAGTGTCAGTCAACTAAGCACACAAAAAACATCCCTGTCATTTCATTCTACTTCACTCTTTAAAGTGGAATACTACAGTAGACTTGGAGCTACACAAAATTCATGCACCTTGTTGTGCAAGTTAATAGCAATGAAATTTCCCCTCAACTGAAACTTTTTAGATGAGCAAAAATCATGGTTGATCATTTTGAAAATTAGCATGGTCAACTTAATGAGTCTATACAGCTTATTTTGGTTAATTTACAAAGTCCAAGTGCATCCAATGTTCATTAATACATCAGTTGCAATACAGAGCTAGTAATTTATTATTGATTCCCAACATTAAATTTTACCATATTTAATAATTAGTAGTTCGATCTGCATAATAAACCTTGCTATGAACCTATAGTACATGAGAAAACAAAAGGTATCAGTAGTACTTCAGAAATGGAACTAAACACACAGCAAACACACAGTTGACTTTCCAACCAACCACTAACCAAATCCTTCCTTCATCTAAAGGAAAAGGTGCGAAATAAATATATGTATGCAAGAAGGTTCCTACAATGCTGAAATTAAAGTTCCGATTGATGCCGTCCCCTTGCTTCTTTTGACGAGCAATGAATCTGCTAGAAAATCAATTAAATAGCTAACGCAGTAAGACAATGAGGTGTATATGCACATACCTTTCGGCATGTACCTGGCTGAATCCCTGCTTGTTATGAACAATAGTGGCCTTATGCATTTGTTCCTCTTCGGTTTGCCTCCGATAGAGGGCACAAACAGCCTTCAGGCAGAGCTCAGGATGTTTATTGAGTGCTGCTAGCATATCTCCCTCAAATTTCCAGTCTTTAGCTTTGTTTTTCCGGCCTATGCGAGCCATAACATCTGCATAGTCTACCACACTGTCAGACTCTTCTGGTCCTGTAGAGGATTCTTCATTCAGAAGAGATGTACCAGACGCTTGCTCTTCGTCGCAGGATTCTTCAGCAGATTCAACAGCATTTTCTGAAGAATCCTCATCATTTATGAAATTCTCCATATCATCATCCTCTTCTATATCATCTTCACTCCCTTCACATTCCTTGGGCTCAACAAAGTTGAGAACCTGGCGTGCAGCTCGTCCCCCTTTACACTGATTTTTTTTAAGCAACCGAGCCGAGCGCCTTGTTGGGGGAGTAGAACACCCTTTCACTTCACCAAATTCGTCGTCATCCTCGTCATGGTTGTCCCTCTTTTTCCTCATCTTCTTCAGCACCTGAAGAACGGGAATCATATCATCCTCATCATCCCCACTCTCAATCTGCACCGGTGAAGCAGCCTTTGAAGTAACCACATGGACACCGTCAGTGGCATCCTCGTCGTCACTGTCACAGATTCCGCGAAATCCACGCTTCTTGCTGGGCTTACCACCTTCCTCCTGATCGTCAACGCCATTTGCATCCTCATCCTCGCTATCACTGGCGACCAGCCGCGCCGCCGCACGCTTTCTAACCCGTGGCGACGACACCAAGACATCGTCGTCCTCCAAACCCACAGCCACACCCACACTGTTTCCCCGCTGCTGCTTCCACCGCCTCCCTCTGCGACGTCTTCTTCATCCTCGCTCCAACCGGTCACCGCGCGCTTCCAAGGAGTCGGGTCGGCGACGACGCCCTCCTCCTCCGGGCTCCTCCCTTTGCTGCTGGCATCAACATTAGCCCCCTCTTCTTCGTCGTCACTGACCTCAATTACACCGCACGCCGCCACACTCCCGCCCGGCGGCTTCACGGCTGCCTCGCGCTTGCTCCCGCGCACAAGAAACCCCGCCGCCAACCGGCCGCCAGATTCCGGATCCTCGCCGCCTGCAGCAAGACACGCCAGCGCCTCTCTCAATCGCGCGTTCTCGCCCTCGAGGAACGAGACCCTCGCCTCCAGTTCCTCGACGCGAGAGGACTTGGCGGCCAGCTCGGCATCCAGAGCCCGCAACTTCGCTGCTTCGGCCCCCGCGGCGTCCATCGCCGCCGCCGCCGCCGCCGCCGCCGAACCGTTGGCGTTGGGGGGAGCGACACGGATGAAACGCTCTCGAGTCGAGTCGAGTCAAGTCGAGTCCAGCGACAAAGAAGGAAGGGCAGCGAGTTGGGCCTTATATGGGCCGGAACAGCCTTGGAGGGCCCAAATAGATCTTGTTGTTCAGTGTCCTCTAAGGCTGCTCCGGCCCATATGTGGATCATGGGCTTGGCCTGCCTAGAGTGCTCGGCCCATGTCTAGGAGAGCGTCCTCTTGCAAACCTACCGCGAGAGCCGGCGGCGGCTACTGCGACTGGTAGGGGAGAGGAAGCGGAAAGGGCGGCGGCGCGGCGAGGGAGTGGAGGAGATCCAACGCGACAAGCTCCGGAGTCGCGATGGGGCGGCGGATCCTCAACGACGCTCTGCGCACGATGGTGAACGCAGACCGGCGGGGAACGCGAAGGCGGTTCTCCAGCCCATCTCCGGCGTCATGGTCTCCTTCCTCAACATCATGAAGCACCGAGGTAGTGTATTCCGCTTCTTACTAGGTAGCAGCCGCAACCTCCTTCGGTACCAGCTATAGCGTACTGCCGCCTCCCCTTTCCCAATCTCATCCTGTCGTCCGATTTACCCCAAGAAGCACACCAGGCTTCCAAGTCGTTAATTGAGAAAGTATAATCAATCCATTTCTAGGAGGATACATGTAATGGTGACGTGCTGCTAGGTGGTTTAAGGGCTTAAGGTGAAATGGGAACTGATCCCCTCTGTTGACATCGAAGTTTGCTTCTTCAGTGCTTTGTGGCTCCTTATACGTCGATAGTTTATCACACCTTGGCAAACAGCTATACGCAGGTGAAGGCAAGAACGCACATTCACCAAGCATTCCTGACTTTTCGAAATAGTGTTTTGCCTTACTTCATTGGTTAACAGAGCTCCAATTGGCATCGAGTAGTTGGATGCTTTCCTCCACTTTTAATGGCTTATGCATGCTTCCTGCAAGTCGATTTGGCTTATGCATGCTTCCTGCAAGTCGATTTTCTAAAATTTTGCTCTGGACAGTATATTCTTTTTGCTGTGCGGTTTGTTGTTCTAAACAAATGTGCTTATGGATTTTGTTGATGCTTCGCAGGGTATATCAAAAACTTTGAGGTCATCGATCCACTTAGAGTTGGGAAGATTAATGTGGAGCTTCATGGCCGTATTAAAGATTGCAAAGCTCTTACTTACAGGCAAGACCTCAGAGCTAAGGAAATAGAACAATACAGAGTTCGGATGCTCCCAACACGGCAGGTATTTTGTTTACTCATATCTATGGACATTACATGTCCTGTTAGTTCCATTTTTTTTATTGGCTTCCTCGAAAAAGTGCTACAATCTCAGTTTCAGTTTTGACTTGGAAGTTGGGCAAACACACAATCTGATAATGTCATGTCAGCCAACTAACTGATATGGCTGCCTACTGAGTATACTGTTTCCGATACTCCATACAATGTGCTATCCAGTATGCTAGGTTTGCACATAGTCCTGTTGTGTCCCTTGGGATGATTATACCCTCACAGTTTAGTTTCAGAACTAGTGGATACTCCATTCAAACTTTCCTCACCTGTCCCCATACAATGTGCTGTACAGTTGGGTAGGTGTATATAGAAACCTGTACTTATCCCTTGGACCTGTATGTCCTCTCAGTTTAGCTTTAGATCTGGAGCATACATTTGGCGCGTAGTCAGCGTGGTATCACTAACACATATCCTATTTATTTGGTCTGATTTTCTTTGCAGTGGGGCTATGTTGTGATTACTACTCCGAATGGTGTTTTGGATCATGAGGAAGCAATCAGACAGAACGTCGGTGGGCAGGTCCTTGGTTATTTCCATTGATTAACAAGGAGCACCATTCTCTAGTCCTGAATGAGGCAACGGGTTGTGCCCATCTGGCAGTATTACACTGTTGTTGTTACTGAACCCATTTTGTTTGCATTTTGGGAGCTGTTTTGCTTTCGTTCATGGCCATGCAAGAAATGAAATAACATGTCAAAAGTACTCACAACACTAGGGGATTGTTAAACAGAAATACTGTAAGTTCTTTTGAACTGATTTCTAGTAAATCTGTTCTGCATCACATGTTCAGAGATACAAGGGTGTTGCTAAATTGAGATTCTATGATCCTGCTACGAAAGCATAGCTCGATCTGTCTGGTTGTCATGATAGCTTTCCGAGACCTTTGGGCTGAGCACACATTGGTAGTTTGGTCTGTGTCTTAGCTGTGTTTCAGATCTTATTTGCAAGCCTTTTTTGTTTAGAAAAATAATGTGGATGGGTCTATTTGATGAATGGTGAACGTGACAGATGTCTGAAAGAAACCAATGTCGCTGGTTCTGTAGAATATCTGCAAATCTGTTCAAAGTATTGGCTGGGATGCCATGTGAATGTGTTGTCTGGACTCTGGATATGAACTTGTCATTCTTGTTGTGATATTTTGCACTGTATGCTGGAGATGTTTGCTCCTGGGAATATGCAACAGTTGTGGTGCTATTCGGTACCACAGATGTTTCCGAGACCTTGACTAGATTGTACTTGTGCAAAAGAAACCTGTATTTGCTCCTTGCCTGAGAAATAGGACTGTTCCTCGTGATTGTGAATATTTATTAGGATAAAATAATTGTTTAAACACCCTATGTGTAAAGCTAGTGTTTATAACTGCTTATTAGGCGTGGAGCGCTGGAACACATGGTGCTCACAAGTATATGCTACCAACAGACGACCTAGCAACCGCAAACAAAATTATACATGGGTTGTACATTTCTTACGCACGTAGTGCCAAATTATCACCAAAAAATGCAAGTAAAGATTGGCTCTGAAGGCTTCCAAAACATACATAACTCCAGCAACGTTTCACAACCAAAATATATACAAATCATCTTTCAGGCAAAAATGAAATCATTTTTGCAGAAAAACCAGTCAAGGGCAAAACACATATGATTGCTGGTATTATGAGCGGTGCAGACAGTAATAAAATCTAGACCAAGGTGCTTCACTTAAGTTTGGTTCCTTCATGATCCAGTTTTTTGCAACAAAATCAGATATAATATCAGTGGTAGTTTTTGTTGTAAATTCACAAAAGTAGAGCAAAGGATCTATAAGTCAACCTAATAAACTTCACAGATGCTATTGTATTTACATGAGATCGGTAAAAAAGAAATTAAGGCAGCATACAGAACTGGATAAGAGATTGGCTATAAGCATGTCTATTGGCCACTTTGGCTAAATTAGTAACCACCAAAAAGAGAAGGGGAGTATGTCGTTTCAGATCACGAGTCCCAGAACGCATATACCAATGAGCATTAACTCTGCTTGAATCAGCTTCAACTTATGGACTTCTTAGAGCTTAGAAATACATGTGGGAGATTATATGGAACTGTCACTGAATGGTTAAGGCCCGTTGAAGCCAGAACATAGAAAACAAAGATTTTTTTTCGCGATAACGCCAAGGCGCATTTTTCATTAAGCGAGAATAGAATTTTGATACAACAAGAGGGAGACGGCGGTCGAACGATTACGAAACCCCCGCAACCCAGCACAATGACGATAAGGACCACATTTTTAAGTGAATGAGCAACAACACAGGACGAGCAAAATCAGCCGGCTAACAAAAGCAACGAACTAACTTGGCTAAACCCGCCGGCGCCACGCATGAGCTCCTCTGGATCTGTTGGGCAAGCCGAAGTGGAGACTTTGCAAGTGCATTGAAAGTTCTTGCATTCCTCTCTTTCCACAACACCATCCAACCGTGAAGAAGATGGAGTCGAAGCCACGCCTGATCTCGCTTGGGAAGAAGTTTCACTGCAACGGCCACCATTCCATTGCACGCTCCTCTTCAATCACAATGGCGTCCAGGCAAGTTCAATTTGTGAAGCCAAATATGCCACACCTCTCTCTCTGAGGCCACACCCTAGCAGGATATGATCCATGATTTCTGACGATTGATCACACATAATGCACACTTTGGAGTCCTGCAACCCATGACGGAATCTTCTCTCGGCTGTCCAGCACCTCCCGTGCATTACAAGCCAAAAGAAGAAGCGGATCCTGTGCGGTGCCGAGGTCTTCCAAATTTCTTTCGCGCCCAATGGCAGTGACGACCCAAAGAACATAGCCCCGTAAGCTTGATGCTGCCAAGTAGTTCTGGTCCGTCGTTAGCTTCCACGAGAACGTGTCCGGGTGGTCCTGAAGCTGCACTTGGTCAAACAAATCACAAAAAAATTCAAAAAAAAAAAAAAAACAAATCACAAAGCTTGCACACTTCAACCAACAAAGATTCAAGCCAAAGACATGGGGCTCCTGGACCTTGTAAACAGAAGATAACGTACAAAGAAGCCTCTGACAAATATGTTTTTGGTTACGTGGAGAAGGTTCAAATTTGAGAGAACACACAAAAAAAACGAAAATGAATCTAAAGCTAGGACAAATATGCTCCAAAACTATTGGTTGTGTGAGCTTATTCAGTTGGCAGCCATATAAAATTGTTAGGAAACAACAGAAATCATACTGAACTACTTGTCTATATCTGAATAACAATATGACTACCATAAAAGGCGTAAAATCTTTCACCTACGAAAAGTGGGTCGGTTCTCGGGCGGGTGGATCGAGCCACGTCGCCCGCTAACTGTTCGATCGACCTCACGTGCAAGGCCCGACCGTTTGATGCGGGTTCGACGGGCGTCTTGCCCATCAACCCACAAACCCGGCCACTCATCATCATCGTCCCCGACAATCGAGAAGCTTCGCGGCCGCACCTGGGTTCCGCCGCTCACCTCCGCCTCTCGTGTCTAGCTTCTTCCCCGCGACCCCTCTTGGTCCTCTCCACCGTGCGCTCGTGCCCTCGGCCCGCCATACCTCGGCCAACCGGCGCCGGTGAATGAGGAAGTCGGCACCTCTTCCGCCACGGCAACGCCTCCGCCTCCCTTGTCCGAGCCTAAGCCCGGGGAACAGCCGCGGCCCCCCGCCACCGGCCAAAGCCATGGCGCCCGGGTTGCGACTCGTGGCGCGGCAACGCAGCGCTAAGGCCGCGGGGTCGTGGCTGTTGCGCCGAGGTCAGCGGGTGCCGCGGCCGGAGTTAGCCATGGGGAGCTCGCGTCGCGGGGGCGGGAGCTCTCCTTCGACCGACAGGGCGGGGGGTAGGGGGCGCGATCTTTGGCGGCCATGGCGGCGACATGGAGATTTGCAACTACCAATAAAGGAGGAGGCGCGGTGACAACCTCAACGTGGCCGGATGCCGCGACAGAAGATAGGAGACCACCGCCTGCCCTGGCTTATTGCTGCTGGCATGGTGCTGCTGCTCTGCTCTTGCGAGGAAAATATGGAGAGTCATGGGGGAGGAGGGAGCGGGGGCGCCGTTTGTGCTCGTTGCTTGCTGGATTTGGATGAAGAGGGAGCCGGTTATGAGCGATCTGCTCTGTGGGGAAGCGAAATGGATCTGCTCCACCTATGACGATCTTTGAACTAGAGGGCGCCGCGGCGGTGAGCACGATGGAATCGCCTCAGCAGAGTCGAGCTGGAGGAGGAAGAAGAGGCAGTTGGGGAGAAGTTCTTTGTTATTCGATGCCGACCACCCGACCACCCACACGACAACGTTATGGTTCACTTACATGGGCTCAGCCCAGACACACCGGAAGGCCCAATACAATGGCTCACAGGCTCAATACCAGAATGAGACTCTATGAATAAACGATGGTAGCAATAGTGTAGTAGTAGTAGTCCGTGACATCCCCCTCTCCTTAGCGACAACGCGTCCCTCGCGATGCCGGGATGGATGGAGGCGGCGATGACGCGGCTTGAGCTTCAAATTGTTGAGGAACAGGGACCCATCGGCCCAGTGCGGGATTTGGCATAGTTTTGTCCTGAAACCTATTGTTGAAGTCTCTTGCATTTCGTTTGAAATATGGTCTTGGTTGATTTTCCAATTCAGCTGCCTTTTGCATGAGAGCCAATGACAACGCAAAGATCAACTATTAAGTGGTTTATGCAGAACTAGTGCAGCTCTAATTTCTGGTTTTAAGCCTTGCATGAACTTGGTCACAAATTAAAGAAGACATCCTCTAGACCTTTGTTATGCACTAGAACCTGATGCATTTTAGCCTGGAACCTATCCTGATACTCCTGGACATCAGAGGTTTGCCTAATCTGAAGCAGATCATTCATGTTATTGACATAGAGATCTCTACCAAATTTGGACTCAACGAAGAACACACAACTCGGGCCAAGAGCTAATGGGATGTTGGGTCTCATAGGTCACAAGCCATAACTTCGGCACCCCCGAAGTGTATAGTGGCAAACTCAGACCAAACATGATATGGAACCTGATACATGCTAAAGTACTTCTCACACTTCTCTTTCTAAGCCTTTAGGTTCGATCTATCGAACTTGGGAAAGAGTGCCTTAGGTAACCTATACTCTCTGATGATCTTTGATGAGGATTATGATGCATAGGACCCAACCGATGAGCATACCGATGACCATATGGAGGCTCATTCAGATCAGAAAGAGCAGGGGATTGGTAAGCGAAGATACTCGACCATTGGTCGGGGGTTGCCGGGAATCACCATCCCCGAAAGGCACCCCTGAGGTTGTGTGCCGATGTCGTGGCCCATGGCCCGCCCGCGCCTCGCGCGTAGGGGCACTTTGTGGAGGTGGAGGCAGGTGCGCCTCCATCGCATCCACGCGCGATGTGAGAGTCTTCACGTCGTTCTTTGAGTGTGGTAGATGTCGAATCCGCTTTGTCGAGCAACTTGAGGGCGTTCTTAATCTGCTCCGTCAACGTCACGAGAGACTCCTCCGCCGTCACCATCCTGGCAGTAAGAGTCGGTTTCGGCGCCAGTTGATCTGGATCCGGGGGTGTGGGGATTTAGTGAGGCTTGGGTAGTGATGGTGGTGGTGGTGGTGGTGGTTGTAGGACGAGGATCTAAGGGTGGCTTGAGCTGGTGCTGATGGGCTCCGGCGGCAGTGGTGATGAAACGCAACGACGAAGAGTGGTGGCGCGAGGGAAATTCCAAATGATGGAGCGGCTTGCGCGGATCGTTGAGGAGGCATCTGATACCAGATATGACGATACTAGGAACTAGAGGGTGTCGGCGGCACGCACGCGGCGAAGGTGATGGAATCGCCTCGGCCAGAGTCGGCGGAGGAGGAAGAAGGGGCGATTGGGGAAAAGTTCTTTGTTATTCGATGCCGACCACCCACACGGCAACGTTATAGTTCACTTACATGGGCTCAGCCAGGGCGCATCTGAAGGCCCAATATAATGGCCCACAGGCTCAATACGAGAATGAAATAACAATGACTCTATGAATAAATGATGGTAGCAATAGTGTAGTAGTAGTCCGTGACACCCCCTTACGTGGATGAAAAGGGACCGGGGAAAATGACATCGTGCTTGGAATTTGGGGGGTGGGGGGGGAGGGAGAGCTTGAACTAAAGGAAAAGTCTACTTAACCCCCTCAACTATTGGGCGTGTCTAACCATTGCCACGAACTTCAAAACCGTCCTAACGAGCACATTAAACTTTGTCAAACCGTGCAAATCACCCCTTGGGGCGGTTTTGGAGGGCTGTTTTGCTTAGCGTGGCGTCCGGTGTGGAGTGGTTTTGACACGGTGGCGCAAGGATGGATTCAGTGGGTTGAATCGGACGACAGGTGAACCCGTGTGCAAGTAACATGTGCTATCCGTGCTCAACGGGACCCGTGCTGACCACAGCGTCCGCCCCCACACTGACCGGCAAGAACTCGCCGGCGGCGACCTTGCCAGCGTCCGAACCTACCTCAACTCTCTCCCCTCTCTTTCCTGTGTCTCCTGACACCTTTAACCCACCACAAAGACCTAGACCACCTTCTTACCTGCGGCCATAGCGGCCGGCGGCGCGGCAAGGCGGCGGGAACCACCCCGAGCACGCCACGGTGATGACGATCGAGCACCCCGGCGGCCGGCAGGCCGGCCCGGCGAATACGCATCCATGCGGCGATCACCGGGATCATCACCACGTTGGCGGCCAACAGCCTCCCGCCGCCGCCCATGAACAGTCGTCGTGCGTGCCGTAGATCGCTCCCACGCACTCCCTACGCGAGGACAGCCCGTGAAGGCCCCCCCAGCGCCGCACCCCACCGTGTAGGCTGCTTGGCGGCATCCGGTCTCCGGTCTTCGAGCGGAGCCTGGCGGCCCGCGCGTTGAGCCCGATGAGCACCCATGCGACACGAACCTGTAGATGACGGCCGCCAAAGGTGGTGAATCTAGAAAAAATGGTCATAATTGGGTCGGCCTAAAGTTTGATTCGTAACTATAGGCGTAACACCATACATGAAAAATATTTATATTGCAAATAGTAAGCATTTGTACACCATAAATGTTACGACAACATAATTTGACCAAAAAACTATTTAATAGTGGTTACCTCTTATAGTTTCACCTGCGATCACCATATTCGGAAACGAACTATGATATCATCATTTGGAATTCCATCAAGGAATTCTTGCTCAACGAAAACAAATGACACAATCATTCATAAATTCATCGATGATTCGGTTTTAGCCGGTTTGTCTTCACTATTTTCACTTCTGAGAAACACCTTTCCACCGATGCCGCCGCAATAGGAAGAACCAGCACAAGTTTGAGGAGCCGATATACCAAAGGAAAAGAAAGATTTTTCTTTGTATCCACCATCATTTTACCAAGCTCGAGAAATAGTGTCCACTTGGGCAAATCTAGCATCGGCTTCGCACATTATCGATGTGAATATTAAGTTCAGTAACAAGATCATCTAGGTCCCTTGGACCAAAATCATCGAGGATATGCCTTAGCCAATTCCATCAAACTCTCACTTTGTTGAATGCATCAAAAGAATTCTTTGGACTAAAAGCGACAATGTTGGTAAGCAATTGAGAATTTACCTCATTGAAACGGTCATTAAATTCCGCAAGGCGTAAGTCAATAACTGGGTTCAAGCAATCATATCGTAGTGCTGATAGTTGGTGCGGTTGGTCTTCTTCCTTGGTTTGTGCCTATCAATGTACTCTTGTTCTAGGTCTAACTTTGGGATTTCATGTTCCTCACAAAAAGATAGCACAGAACTCATTAAGGATTCCCAACCATCATCTCTAATTTCTTTGAAACTTTTGTTTTGTTAATCGCACCTCGACATAGCCTCTAGAATGTCTTTATCTTTCCTTTGTAATGCCATTGACAAAGAATTTGCATGTCCCAATACAAGCAACATTAACGCAAGTGGAACACAAAATCAAAATCCTTGAGATAGTCCATGAGACCACAAGCTTGACGCTCTTGGCATCAGTGGGACCTTCCTTTTCAACATATTGGAGCACTTCCATAACATCCGGAAATAAACTTCTTAGCCTTTTCATAGTTTTGTAATGAGATGACCAACGAGTATCACCGGCTCTAGCAAGTGATTGTTCTTGATTTAATCCTGTTCCAGTACTAAGTTGTCCAATGCCTATTTCTTTAGCAACTCTCTCTTGTTGACTTTCTCGAATCATATCCTTCCTTTTGCAAGAGGCTCCAGCAACATTAATCAATAGGGATACCATGTCAAAGAAATCACTAATGTCATCATTCTTTTTAGCTACTGCAACAATGACTAACTGCAATTGATGAGCAAAGCAATGAATATAATAAAAGCAGAGCTATTTTCTCTAAGGATTAAAGCTCTCAATCCATTAAACTCTCCTCTCATGTTACTTGCTCCATCATAACCTTGGCCTCTAATTTGCTTTATGCTCAATCCATACTTACCAAATAGACTATCAATATTAGATTTGAGACATGCAGAGGTCTCGCTCACATGAACTACACCAATAAGTCTTTCTTTTATTGTCCCACTCTTGTCCACATACCTCAAAACCACTGCCATTTGCTCCTTTCCAGAAACATCGGCTGATTCATCTACCATTAAACAAAATACATCACCTCCAATTTCTTCAACAATAGATTCCACTATGGTCTGAAAAAAAGTTATAGACACCATTAATTCATCAACATAAATTGTATGAGAGATATACAACGTGTAAAAAAAG
Source organism: Hyparrhenia diplandra (assembly GCA_015847255.1). Classification (NCBI taxonomy): domain Eukaryota; kingdom Viridiplantae; phylum Streptophyta; class Magnoliopsida; order Poales; family Poaceae; genus Hyparrhenia; species Hyparrhenia diplandra. The sequence goes on along the minus strand of JADLZK010001851.1, from coordinate 59,779 downwards.
AATTTTTTCCATACCTCAGCAAAACAATTTGCAATATCCTTTTGGATGTCGGGAGCCACCATTTGTAAATTCCTCAAAATAATCCTTTTGGTTTTATCATTTTGCTTTGCCAAATGATGCACCAACTCTCGAAAATTTCCCTTATTTTTGGACTCTTCAGATTCATCATGACCTCGAAAAGCTAAACCTTGATGCAACAAGAATCGAGTAGCATCAATAGAAGTATTCAATCTCATACGATATTCCTCTTTAGGGACATCTTTCTTCTTGACGTAAAGATTGACAATGGATCGATTAGGCTTCAACAAATTGTTACATCTTTTAACTGCCGTGTTATGGAAACTATTAGGTTGGGTGCCTACATGATCTTGCAATCTGTCCAGATTTGTTAAAGCCATCCCAACCATCTTTTGCAAACGCATCATTCCCACCTTGGCCCTCATTGCTATCTCTGAACAAATAGCAATATAAACAAAAACATTTATCCACCTTCTCACTATACTCAAGCCAATCATATTTTTCGAACCATTCAACTTGAAATCTACGTCGATGACCTGCTATGACTTTTTGAGGATATTTAAAACCAGGTGGTGGTCTAAAAGGACCTCTACTCAAATACTTCCGCCTTATCTCATTTTGTAGCTTCTCACCAATGTAATCTGAAATTTTCCTTCTATCTGCTGGATCATACGGAAGCTCGTCAAAATTTACCTCATACCGTGAGATCCGTGAAGAACGTTGAACTGCATTGTTAGTTTCCGTTGCATTTGCATCTCTTCTTGAAGATCCTCCATCAATATTCTCCCTTACATCTCCTGAGGTGCCTCCATCATTATCACTTGCTGGGGTTAATTTCCTTTTCAAAAACGATCCATCGTGGTTTGATTGGCCATGTTTGCTAGTCTCTAGTTTATATCTGCTATGTTTGAACGCAAGCAAAAAATCAAAAGCAATACTCAATAAGAAATTGGGGTATTAGGGAATAAATAGGGATTCATACCACTAGCTAGCCTGCCGTCGGGCGCCGACCGCGGTGGCCTTGTGGAGCAGGCAGCAGCTTGCGCTCGTGTAGCGCCGTTGGCCTTGTGGAGCAGCTCTTGCTCGTGCTTAGCCTCGTGAGCAGTATCGCTGCGGCCGGCGGCGAAAAAACGACGTGTTGATTTCGACGTCTCGACCAGTCGCGCCGACGCGGAAGTTGGAAAGGCCACGATCTACGGAAGTACGGAGGGAGATGAATCGATACGGCAAGACTGACGGAAGTTGGAAAGGCCATGATATACGTACAGTCTGTCCTCTTCCTTGCCAGATTGGGCTTTGTGTGGGCTAATTTTAAAGCCTTTCATCTCATCAATTGCCAATTGGGCTGCTTTTGTGTTGGGCCACCGGATCATTATATTTTTTTAACGGGGTCAAGGCTGGTGAAAAAATAACATGTACTAGTTATTTTTGGCAAGTCGTCGGGGTCAGCTGACCCCAATGCCTACACGTACATTCGCCACTGACGGCTGCCCAGGGTCGACCACGGAGCAGCCCGCGGTGATGGTCGCGAAGCCGCCGAGGGGAGGCCGTTGCAGACGTCGCGGAGGAGACGGCGGCGCGAGCGTGATTCTGGCAGCGCGAGGCCGTTGCAGATGTCGAACGCGCTGGGCCGTATGCGCGCTGATGCCGGCCGTGGCTCACCAGCCAGGGGCGCACGAACATGCGCACCGAGGCCCTTGGTTCGCGTCACGCCGGGAGGGAAGCGCTGATCTCTTTCATTAATGGATGGAAGAATTTCCCGTGTGCAATTCTCTTTGTCACTGATACTTGTCCTATATATTCTTTTGTTTTGACGTGATGATGCCAAGCAAATAACTGGGCCGATGCTTCCATCACATAGCAATCCTAATAATATACCTTTCATCTTTGTGTGTCAGGTACGCCTAGGACATCAGGTCCATCACCCTGTACGTGTCCATCTATAAATAGCAAACAGCGGGAGCGCGAGCGCGAGACGTGGCCCCTCTGTTGTGAGCGTAATGAGCAGCGCGAGGCGGCCGCGAAGGCCACCGCCGCCGACGTCCCCTGCCCCAGCACGGACGTCCCCTGACCCCAGAGCTAGAGGTGGGAGATGACAGGTGGGAACCGGGGGAAGGTTGCCTGACAGCTAGTCCCGCTGCCACCACGTCACTGCCTGCCAAGATGGAGTGCCACTTAGGCAATACCAGCGCCACGTAGACAAAACCAGGTGCTCAAAACCGCCCGGGGGGTGATTTGCATGGTTTGGTAAAGTTTAATGTGCTCGTTAGACGGTTTTGAAGTTTATGGTAATGGCTAGACACAGGTCAATAGTTTGGGGGTTAAGTAGACTTTTTCCTTGAACTAAAGACCATCGCTGCGAACAGTACTAGCAAGAAAAAAAAAAAACAGAAGGAATGGTTTTTTGGTTTTTTTTTTTCGCGATCGGGCCATTCACCCGTGTTTCATTAAGAGGAGGAAAACCAAATCCAAATACAAACTAAGCCGGGATGCCGAAGCAGACATCGGGCTGCAAAAACGAAAAACAAAAACAAAACACCACAAGGCAAACAACTTAACTACTGGATGCAACCCATAAGCTGATTACAAGATAACCGGTGGAATGGTTGGAAGCTGGAGATGATGATGACAAGGGTAGTGATGTCTGTTGTGTGCAGCAGTGCAGCTAGAGTTTGGCTCAGCCTTTCACGTGCTGTTGCGATGTAACATGAAGTTTAGGGTTTAGCTGATTTCTTTTAGCAAGCATCAGATATTTTAAAGGTTTTAGCAACATTTAAATGGCCCAGCCAGAAGTAACAAAAAAGAATGAAGGGAAGAGACTGCGAGAGAAAAGATTAATAAACATGTAGATGTAGTACAATTTGAAGGTAAATAATGACTTATGCTCCTCAATTGGGTTCTAAGGTATAGCTTCATTGCATTTAAATTAGTATGCAACAAATATATCCGTCAAATGTAATTTCAAGATTCATATAATTGCGAAGAGTTAAATGTACTTATTATGCCAATATCTCGTTTGGTCAGCCATGGACAAAAGTGTTCTATATTATGCCATATATCCAAAATGTTAGAATTATGATTTAAAAATGATAGAAGCGTTCAGCATAACAATTGCAAATATAATGGTTTCACCCAAGAAGAGTGTCTTATTCATCAAAATAATGCATCTGACAGGGCATTGTAAGCACCACTAATCTCTCAGGGTTATTGGCTCTAGATGAAAAACCAAACAAAAGGCTTCCTCAATACTCCGTATAAGGCTAGGCAAGACAACCAATTACACCAGCTTCCTGCTTTGTTACCTGTCCACATCCTCAAGCAAATACAACATATTAAATGGTTGATCTACAAGGATTTATATTCTTCATGGTTAATCTTGATTATTCTATCTCATATCTCTACAATGTGTGCTTTTCAAGTTGACTAAAAAAAAAAAATTCGCCTATAATGTACAAATGCAACGGACTGAGCAACTAGCCTACTCCAAGGGAAGCGGCAAAGCCGCGTGAGTTTTCTAGTAAGTAATGAAACAGGGTGCCTCATTCTAGACACAAAGAACGACCAAGACCCCTTACAGATTTTGTTGAAGGCCACGATGTCACAGCTTTGGATATACTCATTGGCAGGTTCAGTGCAGAGATGATCCTCTATCAGACTGTCGACAGAAACAAGGTCATCCACAATGGTCCTCATAATTTGCATCTTCTTGATGCCATATCCAACTGGAACAAGTTGTGCTACAAAGGATGGGTTCGATCTAGCTGTCATCTTTTGTGTTGCAAATGACTTTTGTACAGTCGACATTTGGTCACTTATTCTTAGGTATTTTTCTTCTCCATACCTACAGATCACTTGATACATTATAGAAGCAAGATGGCGGTAGTTTCGTCAAATGCCAACTCACTCCAAAAGCTTAATGACCACCTTCTCACCCGCAGTTACATAACTGGGTATGCGATTTACATCTGCGTGGGTTACTTATTCTACAGTACATTTGGATACGCCATCTTCACGTCCATACCTAAGAATGCAAAGAAAAAAGAATTAGGCTTACACACATTCTGTCTTCTCTCTATATAATCTATCTGTATCTATACTATTACTTTTTTTTTAGAATTACGCATTACACGTAGATGTTCAAAACATATACGCACATACACACCCCTATAGACAAGATCTCGTTCCCATTTCATTTTCTCAACTTGCATTACAAGGTGACAAATGCTGCACTAAAACCGACATGAAGCCCTCTGTGTCCGAGATATATAAGCTCGATTAGCGAAGGATACCAACTGATGGCCTTGACCTGGAGGAGATTCCAAAGTCACAACAGCTGTGAGGTGCTCATGCTGGAGTTTATTTCTTCTCAGTTGTTGCGACAATTTTAACTAATTAATTACCTCAATCAAATACATACATAAAAATGAAAGATTCCTCGGAGCTTCTGATGGAGCGGATCGGAGACGTGTGGCGGCCTGTGTGTTAGCAGCCGAGGAAACCAATCAGTTTCCAGGGGAACATCATCTTTGCTTAGCTTCATACCGTGGTAATAAAATATTACAAGAGTACTGACAGCAAACATATACTATAGATTATAAAACAACTGGACCAGTTTTCCGCATATGCCTAGGAATAAACTGCCAAATGTGCATTGTGTTCAATAAATTATATGAGACCGACGGCTCTTTGAATCTTAAAAGAAATTAAAATGTCCATGGAGTTGAATGTGTGCCAATGAAGATGACGAGTGTGAAGACCGAGGGACAAAATCTTTAAAAACTGATAGCACAAGATCGAATAAAAAACTAAGAGAGTAGAGAATATGGAGTATTTTTCCTTTTTTAATTAGTGCTCTGCTTGCAATATTGAATAATCCAAAAGTTAGGGGTCACACAAAATGTGGTCTTAGCGGATATGCCTAGGATGATCTCTCTAAACCAGAGTTCACAATAGCCGCCAGATGTTTCAATGGCTACCTTTACATGGTAGAGAATATTATAAGAGGGGAATAAGAGCCAAACTAAGACATTTGGTCTTCAAGAACTCTAGAAGATTTACTAAAGTGCACCAAGTGTATTTATTCCTCACTGAAACACCTTGAAAGCTCTCTTATAATTTCACTCATTTGTCAAAACAGAAAAAATAACTATTTTAGCAATTTTCAACTAATATCTTTACTAGTAAAGATATGACATACAAAAATGATTTTTGAAGATGTCTCTTTTGCTTCACTGGTAGTCCATAACAGTGACTCTTTGTACACTACTAATTTGATTTGTTTCTAGAGATGATCTACCTAAACGGTTGCAGGGTTTGGCCAGTTGCTTGACCTCCTGTGGAAATCACAAATTTTCTCATTGTGTCTACTAGTCAAGGCGGACCAAGCAACCACCTTTGAGTATAGTATTTTATAGTCGCATTAAAAATCATTCTTTTAGTATTGTCATATGATTTGTTTTCTCTTATATATCGCTTAGTTGCATATCCCTTATTAAAATAAAACTAATTAAAAATTAGATTTGTTTCTAGAGACGACCTACCTATGCGTTTCCAGGTTTGGAAAGTAGCCTGATCTCCTGTGGAAATCACAAATTCTCATTGTGTCCACTAGTCCAAGGCGGACCAAGCAACCACAATTGAGAATACTATTGTAGTCGCATTAAAAAACCATTCTTTTAGCAATGTCATATGATCTGTGTTTCTCTTATTGCTTTGTTTTGGATCCGGTTATTAAAATAAAACTAATTAAATTCATAATAACTCACCATGGAAACTGATGAATGTATAACAAGCTAAAAATGGCAAATATCAGAGCAAATCAATTGAACACAATGTGAAGGATGTTCTTTTTTCTCCAAAAGAAAAGGTAAACGTTTAGCATACTCTCTACAAACTCTGTAGGTGAGAAGGTTAATTTTATTTGGAGTCATTTAGGGTTCTAAATATGCATTTTAAGTTCTCATATTTGATAGTAGTTTCAAAACAACCTTGAATGTTGATATGGTGAATACAAAAGCTGTAGTGATCGAAGTTATCTACAACTTTATAGTTAACTAGTTTTCCATTTAAAGTTATTTAGAGTCTAAATTTGTTTCAAGTCCTCAGATTCCGAGATTGAAATTTTCAAACAATCTCAGATGAAGACACGTCCTATATCAAAGTTGTCGTATTCAACAAGATAAAAACTTTCTAGTTGAAATTTATTTAAAATCATTTGGTAGGTAAAATATTCAATTCAAGATTATGAAGTGTTAATTAAACCATCATGTGACTATGCAGCAAGTGGCTAGAAAAGCACCTTCATGTTAACCAATTTAATGGCACATCATGTTAACCAATTTAATGGCACATTAGCAGAGGCGCTATTCTTCAGAGACTGTCAGCCTCCCATGTTTCACTTCTAAAAATATATTGTGTACTAGCGCATAGTAAGTTAATGATTCTTTGGAACATGATAATGACAAAGAAAACTTGAGAGAGAAAAAAATTGAATCCGGAAATGAAAAAAATACAGTAAATGGATGATGGAATAAATTGTCATGGCAAACAAATTCGAATATTTCTTTCTCCCGATGAGAAGTGACGGAGTAACAATGAAACAACCTCAAAGCGTGCATGCCCTTCATTCGCTTAAATAAGAAAGCATCTTACAAAGTATAACTCCAAGGAGATCCCTTGGAATAAAAAAACTTTTCCTATCGTTTTCCACAAACGCAACCACCGTAAACAATCACAAAGGTCGGCGAAGGAAGAAGCAGCAGCCACTTTCCACTTGGTACAGCCAACCGTAAACAAGCACACTGGAGCGCCGCCTCTGCGTTTTTCAACTCTGCACACTCTCAAATTGCTACGCCAACATACCTGTTGCACTGCTTTACGAGTCTTTGGTTCAGCTGCTAGCTCAAATGTACGTTGTGATACATTTACTGTACCCATAATTTTTTTTTGGTGCAAATCAAACTTGCTTAACTTTGACCATATTTATAGTGAACAATATAAACATTTACTTAGTAAAGAATAGGCAGGGCAAACAGATAGAAGTAGTAAATTTCGTAAAGGAATACAAGCCTCCCTTTGGAACATGTGATTTATGAAGAAATTTTCTAGGATTGTAATTGTAAACCTATATATAGGGGGGAAAAAAATCTATGCGACCCTTTGCAACAAAAGATTGAACATCTTGAAATCCTGTAGAACTCAATCCACAGGAATTGTAGAGAAATCCAAGAGAGGTACAATCTCTTGAAAACTTTCTTTCATGTCTATATATCTCTTTCTTGTAGTTCCTATATTTCTCATTTGTTGTTTCCAAATGCTCCATAAGTTGTTCTATCTGTATTTACAGTTTCTGAATATACAAACAATCGGCTCTGCCCTCTGGAGACGAGTGCTATTACTTGCTAATCATGCTACATAGTCATCACCGGCAATCAAACACAGTGGCTTGTGCCGCACCTCGACCGCCTCAACCGCTCTACTACATTACTCGCTAATCATACTACCTAGTCATCACCGGCGATCAAACGCGGTGGATTGTGTGGCTCCTTGACCGCTCTCCCTCTGGTCCAGGGAAGAGCTCTCGCATTGCCGGTTCACGCGAGAAAGTGGGGTCATCGAGGAATACGCTGTCGTAGGCATCCTTGGCCGCCGTGAAAGACCTCATCTGTCCATCGATGAACTCCATCTACTTTAAAATTGGCTATAATCTCTTTAATTATTATTATTACAATATATCCCGACGCCGTTGGTGTCCCCAGCAGACGAGACGGAAGCACGGCCATCTCGAAACTGTGTGACATGATCATCCCTCCCCTTAATTACACGCAACGCATCGCATATGCTCCCACATATTCGCTTCTCGCCTTCCCTCTTCTGCTGCCTGCTCCAACCAACAACCACCACCCCTCCTTCCCTCCCTATATTAAGCTCGCCGTCGCCAGTGATTCACCCTCCTCTCATTCTCATTCTCCTTCAATTCAAAGAGAGAGCAAATTGATTGATCTACTGCATCAATCTCTCTCAGAAATCAAATAAGTTGTTGCAAGACAAGACCGGGCGACCGATCTCGATGAAGTTCGGGAAGCGGCTCAAGAAGCAGATCGAGGAGAGCCTGCCGGAGTGGCGGAGCCACTTCCTCAACTACAAGGAGCTCAAGCGGCGCGTCAACGCCGTCGTCTCCTCCTCCCCGGCGGAGGCGGAGGCCGACTTCCTGACGCTCCTGGACGCCGAGATCGACAAGCTCAACGCCTTCTTCCTGGAGCGGGAGGAGGAGTTCGTCATCCGGCAGAGGGAGCTCCAGGACCGCATCTCGGTGTCGATGTCGAGCAGCAGCAGCAGCCTGCAGCGCGAGGTGGTGGACTTCCACGGCGAGATGGTGCTGCTGCTCAACTACAGCAGCGTCAACTACACGGGGCTCGCCAAGATCCTCAAGAAGTTCGACAAGCGCACCGGCGGCGTGCTCCGCCTCCCCGTCATCGCCGCCGTGCTCCGCCAGCCCTTCTTCGCCAACACCGACCTCGTCTCCGGCCTCGTCCGGGACTGCGAGGCCATGATGGAGGCCGTCTTCCCGCACGCCGCCGCCGCCGCCAGCAGGGACCACGACCGCCAGGCGGTGGGCGTCGCGGAGCAGAGCATCTTCCGCAACACCGTCGCCGCGCTGCTCACCATGCAGGAGGTCCGCAGCGGGAGCTCCACCGTCGGACACTTCTCCCTGCCGCCCATGCAGCCGCTGCCGGAGTCCGACTGGCTCGTCCAGTCCGTCAGCAACACGCCGACGACGGCGTCGCCACTCATCCCCACGCAGTGACTCCTCACTTGCTGCTCTGCTCATCACCTACCTCAGTACCTGTCGGGCATGGCCACCGCCAAGCTCCATGGCACTACAGCAAGAAGGATCGAACCACACTGATGATATTACTGGTGTGGCCGGTGTAAACTAAATTAAATTAAATTAATTGCAGGCTACCGTTTCGATTCCTCTCGTTTCTGTCACGATCGAGATAAATAACAAGTACTAGGACAAGAGTACCATTTGTATAACAGGCAAGATCAATAGGCGTCCTTCTTGCAGTGTAATTTTACCGGCAAATTAAGACCAAGCTAGCTAGCTGCTGGCAGATGAATGAAACCCTGATCTATGATTAGTTCCATTTTCTTCCATTAATTAGCAGTCACCTAATTGCATCTCGGCTCTTCACAGCTGTTCTGAGCTAGCTAGTTCAAATTAAATATACTATTGATTGATTGATTTGGTTACTAATTTCACTCTTTCAGCAAGTATAGCATACAGCAATTTATGAGTAAAAGAAGCTTGTGTGATTGTGTCTGTCCTTGAGGCAACAAAGACTGCAGCTTTGTGATATAGTAGAAATATATTGCCTTGACATGACTTGAGCAACACATCTCATGGATTTCTGGTGTTGGAAAAATTAAAGTAATGACACAGTACGTTAGGCGAGCTAATAGAAAAACTAGAATCAGATACATCCAGCTCAACTTGAGCCTAGCAAGAAAGGGAGCATGGAGGAGAATCCTACGACTGTTAAGAGTAAATAAAGTTCACAGCCTTCAGTTAATTTGTTTTATATGAGGTGGTCGTTTTAACACGACTGTTTATGTTAATGGAATATTTACAGAAAATATATGTGTATATATAGTTTGTCGGTTAATGATTAACAGCATGTCTCTTGGTTAATGGAGACTGTTATTTCACTATTATTTTGTGTGAACGCGCTTCTGCATTTCTAGTTGTGGCATCGATCTGTCGGTGTCCGCCTCTGTTAATTCAGTCTCTTGTCTCTGAAAGTTGGCACTGTGGTGGTGGTAATAACAAGGATTACTCAGCGTGGTGGATGCATTATTATGCTTGTATATATGTAAGTGGAAGAAAACCGATGGATCTTGCGTTTTTGGAAACAACAGAAGGCTCGACTTGGGCTCTCTGACGAGTCAAAAGGTGGCAAGGAGGACCGAGGACGACGATAGCCGACAGGCATCGAGTGGTGACGAAACAACACCCAAAAAAAAACTTTGAACGATTGCACCACCGCCAACGTTGAAGTGGTGACACTGTTTCCGATAAGTCAAACCCCCTCACCGTTGCTGTAACTAATGCCTGATGACAGACAATCCCAAATAAACGATGATCTTATGCACGTAATGTAAGCACAGGATAGGCAGTCAGGTAGCGCGTCAATAAGATCGAGTAGGATCCGCTCCATCCACAGAATATACCGTGGTGGTAGGTAGTGGGCTGTTTCAACAACAAGATCGAAATGCATACTATGCATTGCTGGCCAACTATTCTCAACATGCATATGCTGGAGTTCAATTTGTCTGAAGATAGATGCGTGCCAGATGGCCAAGATCGAGACCACAGAGTCTTCATGCGTGTATACTTCATCATATAATAATAATGTAATAATCATATCCATAACCTACTTTTTTTCTTCTTCATATATGCATATCGATCGTCAGCAGCAGTTCCTAGCTTGCTTTCGTTTTCCTGGCTTTCTCGTATGGAAGATGACAGGAATATTCTTTCAGAAAGGTGCCTAACAAACAACAGACGTGGAGAGAGAGAGAGATGGGCATGGTATGGTTGCTGCTCTAATAATGGACAGTGGAGTGGATATTCCTCGCGAAATGCCGAAACTGAACTGAATGCAGAGCTCGATCCGGGCCCTATGCCTACAATATGATAAAAGATCACCATCATATCACGCTGTGGGAAAAAGCAACTAGACAGAGCATGTGAGTTTGAATGCTACAGTACACTACTCCTAGAAAAGGACTAGTAGTTGCTTGGTGGTGGTGTGGTGTAACCAAATGCAGACAGGGAGATCGAGGAACGAAGCCGGCAACATCTCCATCGCCTTCCACTTCCTGATGTAGCCTTGCACAAGCTTCTCATCTCAGCGTCTCACTCTGCTCCGGACCGGAAGCAAACAGGCCATTTTCGAGGATTTAAGATGCTATGATCCTCGAAAACATATTTAACATCTTAAATATATCCTACTTGGTTGAACTGAAAATAATATCTTGTAGATCTTTGTGCTTGTACATGCACGGTCACACAAGTCATCTTCAGCAATATGTAGTTTATCCGCAACTAGCAAGCACGTTCTCACCAAAACAGAGAAGCTCCTTATTAGAGATCTCGTCGCACTGTTAGCTTCACCAAATGAAAAGGCGAGGTGCTATATATATGTTAAACGCAAAAGCATGGTCAAGTCTTCGCCAACAAAGACAATTAAGGGGCACTTCAGGAGCATATGCTCATGTTTATGCCGAGGCGATAACCCATTTTTTTCTCTCTTGTTGATGCAGATGGATAGTGTAAGCAAAGATAGTGGCGTCTCGTGATTGATTGATTAGTGATAACTAGGAGTGAGCCCATCTTATCCTGTATTCCCTTTTTTGTAAAGCAGCGAATTACGTAGAGCATACGCGGGATGCGGCCAATTGATCTCGCTCCACTGCACTAGCCTGCCACCTGACAATTGCGTGGCAGATGGCCTAGCTTTATAAACTTTATCTACGAATGGAAGAGAACCAAAATACGACATTGATTATAGAACATTTACCAAAAACGGCGGCAAAGCTTCTGCTAGCGAAAACAAAGAGACAAGGGAAATTTTATTATATGTGTCATGTATTTCAGTAATTTTTTTTTCGCAAACGGGAGAATATAGCCCATTTTCATTAAAGAAGTAAATTACACAAAATATAAAAGAAGCCTCGTAGCACATATTAAAAACCATTAAGCTAGTGGTTAGTAACCTGGAATAAGCATAAGAACAAGAAAAAGATACAAGGAAAGAGCGATTGCCCTCAAATCTACAACCGAGCCTCTAATAAAAGGAATCAACGCAAAGGATGCCTACAATGTCGTGGTGGTAATGTATCCGCCTAGAGAACATACAAGCAACGGTGGCAAAGCATCCCTAGCGAAGACCAAAACGACCATGGCGGCAAGCATCCGCCAAGAAGTGGACTAGCACGCTCTCGGCAGCAAAGCATCCAATAGAGAGGGAACCAAAGAGCCAATAGCGTCTTCCTGGCAATCCACCCACGACGAAAGAATGGACCCATTGTGGCAAAGCATCCGCAGAGGAGAACGACCATATACTCGACAACGCAAAGCATCCGCCCGAAAAGGAGACTAGTGATCAACGGCGGCAAAACATCCACGTATAAGACAAGGACGTCCAAGCATCCGTCTTAAGAGAAACGATAGCAGCAAAGTATATACTACGAAAAGCCAAACGACGACGGCCGTGCAAGCACTTCGGTTATTTTTAGGGGCGAGCTAGCGCCGGGCGCCCTAGAGAAAAACACGATCCATCGGGCGACCGTGGCGCGGCCCATCAGCAAAACAGCCCGCTCACGTCGTCCCTTCTCCCGAAGCGCCCACCGTCGGTCGGTCGCACCGCGCCCCCAACGCCCCGCCAGCGCCGTGGCCTTCTCTCCCGCGGCGCGTGCGCCGCCTCCCTACATCGCCATGCAACACAGCTGCGTCATGCGCGCCAGCCTCCCCGTCGCCCGCCCGGCGACGCTAGGCTTTCTCCCCGTCGGCGCCGCGACCTTCTCCCCCCATCGCCCACCAGCTCCACGCCGGCCGGTTCCCACGGAGATCCCTTCCCGATGTCTCGCCCTCATCTTACGCTTGGAGTTGAGTTTCCCGTCCCTATGCCCGTCCCCCACCTCCAATTGTTGCAAAGGATTCGTCCAGATTTCTTCAAACGGACTCATGGAGAGGGTGCTTTGAGCAGCAATTTACCAACTCATCAATTAGATGCGCCGGAGATGTCGCAAGTGGCAGTTCCTGGGCCTTCCCATCTCTGTTCATGGCTTGTCTCCGGTAAGATCTATAATTGCAGCTTCTTTTGACCATGTTTGCAAATAGCAAGTAGCAGATTACAACTTGCAACAAACTGTTATGGAACATGAGACATGTGCTTATGCAATTTGCATTACAATATGGGTTTTAGTCAGGGTGATGCATGTCATTTATCTAATTCATGCAATGCTTCTTCATGAAGTCCTCAGCGGAGATCTCATTCATGCGCGATAGGAGTAAGCCTGTCACATGCTTCTTGTAGTCAGCCATTTTTTACCTGAAAAAAGAGGCCAAAACTAAAATGACGTCAAATGCTTTGTGAAGTATTGTGCCAAGGAGACCTAAGCAAGTTTTTTTGTGAAAGCGGAGACCTAAGCAAAGTTGATGCTATGATAGTGTAATTGTTAGGTTTAGATATGCATCGAAACATCGAATCTGTGTAAATATGTGGCAGACTCCTGTTATGTGATGTGGTGATCTGGGAATTGTGATCTTAGGCCCTCCACAATGTGGAGTGATGCTAAAAAAATTTGGGCTACCATGTCAAGAACTTGGCATCGCATCCTATGTAGCTGCAGTGTTGATATTCCCTGGAACCGTTGCCATTGTTTATGGGACAAACAGAGTACTGAAAAAAAGAAATAAAAACAAATTTTCACATGCTCTATCCGGCTCTCGCTCCGGCTTGCAGGGCATTACTGCGCCAACAGCACTTGCAGCAAGTGGTAGTAGAATTTTATTGACTGGGCATCACTCCGGCAGCTGCCGAGTAGTTGCGTCGCTCCCAAATTTTCTGGCAGCACTAGAAGATGGCAGCACTAGCTGCAATGGGAGGAGTGACGCCAAAACATTCTCTCTCTTGTTTGGGGCACCACTTAAGCGACACAATGCAGAAGTTGTTTCTGGTGCTAGGAACAATGTTGCCTCCAATGTAAACAAAACATTTCAATGGTTGTGCCCCTAAGGCCTTGGCAGCAGCAAGTCTATGGAGATTCCTATGGACGTAATTGATACTATTTTTGCATGTTCTAGTGTATCTCAATAAGTCCAAGATTTATTGTTCTTACGTTTGATTTTTTTTTTTGAAAGCTATTCTTACGTTTGATATAGTGGACCCTATGGAAATAACATGTATTCAGTATCTATGGAGGTTGAATGAGTATGTTTTAGTTTATTTTCTTTTTCCTTTTCAACTATAGAAGTAATGTTGGGGCACTATAAATGCATGGCGCACCTCTTTGGAAATGTGTGAATATTTTTTCTCTCTAAATATAGCTTATCTCATTTGTGGTTCCTTCCAAGATATGGTTGTGGTCTTTATGTGATGCTTTATATGGATTTTTAGGATGGGATGAAGAAGACCACATATATTTAATTTGGCCGGTTGGCGTTTTCCAATATCCATTTCTCTCTTTTTTTTTTTTTTTTAATTTCACTCATTCACGTTTGGCATCACTTTTAGTTTTGGCCTAATGTTTTTTCAGGTGATGGTCGACTATACAAAGCATGTGGCTAGCCTCCTCCTTTGTCCTTGAATGAACGAGATCTCAATGGATGACTTCATCAAGGAGAATCGTTGAATTAGCCAAGGAGATCTCATTACTCTATATGTAGTTAATCTAGTGATACTAGAGTTCATTGCGCTTGGGTTTCTCATATCTGGATCATGATTTGGTTACTACACAATTGACATGTGAAGTATGGAAGAAGCACATGAGTTTCTGTTTTGCCATTTTCTAATCTTTGTCGACAATGTTGAACTCGTATTAGTGGTCTCAAGGTGCAATTACTTAAATCATATGTTGTAATGCTGAAAATCCAAATTAATATGTTTTGTGTGCCGTTACTTCTATCAATTGTTTCCATGGTTTTCGAATAATATGTTGCAAGTACTTACATCTTATGCTTGCTATGCTCCAAAATAATATGTTGCAATGCTCCTTATTATATCTTGAGAGTGTCTGATGGACCATGTTGAACTAGTATTATTTCACCGTTGCAAGTACTTCCTTATGATGTTGCAATGCTCCTTAAACATGAGAGTGTTTGATGGACCATGTTCAACTAGTATTAGTGGTCTGTTGCAAGTAATACATTGCGATGTTGCAATGCTCCAAAAGTGGTTTCAGTAAGAGTTCGGGTGATTGTGGCGAAGGTAGTCTGGCTATGTGTATGACATTTGACGGGGCTTGTTGGGTGTGTTTGTGTCTCCTCTCTAGTACTCCTTGACCATACTACCCGGGTGCCACTACCTCCTTTCGTACTGTGGAATCCCTAGCGCCCGGAGGTCCGATGCGTGAGATGCATCTATACGTCGCTTTAGTTTCCAAACCTGCCCACCCCATGAACACGAAGAGAATGGGATCGGGATATATTCGCTCCACCACTCCACGATCCCCACCGCGGCACTATCCCCATTACCCCACACGCCCGATTCCTCACCCGGTCAGGACCATACTACCCGGGTGCCACTATCTCGGCGAGCGGGCAAAGCGACACTAGAATGGGAATGTCGTGCTGGAGTCAGCAGTCGAGGAAAGGATAAGGGGAGCAACGTGCAGCAGCGGGCGGTCGGGTTCGGCGTGGGTTGGGTCTTTTTGTCCCGTCTAGACATCCGTTGCACACAATTACCATACATGGACATACTACCTTCGCCGCCATCATTCGAACTCTTCTCGAAACCTCTTCCGAGCATTGCAACATCACAAAGTATCACTTGCAACATGCCACTAGTTCCAGTTGAACATGGTCCATCGTGCACTCTCATGTTTAAGGAGCATTGCAACATCATAAGGAAGTACTTGCAACGGTGAAATAATACTAGTTCAACATGGTCCATCGACACTCTCAAGATATAATAAGGAGCATTGCAACATATTATTTTGGAGCATAGCAAGCATAAGATGTAAGTACTGCAACATATTATTCAAAACCATGGAAACAACCGATAGAAGTAACGGCACAAAACATATTAATTTGGATTTTCAGCATTGCAACATATGATTTAAGTAATTGCAAATGACCACTAATACGAAGTTCAACATTGTCGACATACGGTATTAGAAAATGGCAAAAACGAAAACTCATGTGCTTCTTCCATACTTCACATGCCAATTGTGTAGTAACCAAATCATGATCCGATATGAGAAAACCCAACGGCAATGAACTCTAGTATCACTAGATTAACTACATATAGAGTAATGAGATCTCCTTGGCTAATTCAACGATTCTCCTTGATGAAGTCATCCATTGAGATCTCGTTCATTCGCGATTAAAGGAGGAGGCTAGCCACATGCTTTGTATAATCGACCATCACCTGAAAAAAAAACATTAGGCCAAAACTAAAAGTGATGCCAAACGTGAATGAGTGAAATTAAAAAAAAAAAGAAATGGATATTGGAAAACGCCAACCGCCAAATTAAATATATGTGGTCTTCTTCATCCCATCCTAAAAATCCATATAAAGCATCACATAAAGACCACAACCATATCTTGGAAGGAACCACAAATGAGATAAGCTATATTTAGAGAGAAAAAAATATTCACACATTTCCAAAGAGGTGTGCATCTACAATGTTGAAAATGACACTGCAACACATAAATACATATTATGTTTCTTTTTCACGCGTGCATGTCGAATTGGTATCCAATACTTCAACATATAAACTAGCTTGACTGAAACATGAAGAAAATAATACTGCAACACACAAATGCACATTCTGCAACACTTATATATATGGAAAGAGAAATTATGAAAGGGTTATCAATGCATTCCATGAAACCAAGTTCTTATCAGGCATCTGATCAAACATCACTCTAGCTGAATCTAGATCCCCAATCTTTGCCTAAGATTGGAGACAGTACATGTCCATGAAACCACATCTTCTTGATCCATTAGATAAAAAAGTGATTGTGTAGGTTCAACATTGCCTCTTACTACATACCTTGAGATCTTGAGATTCAAAGAAATGGCATCCCTGATCGGCATCCGGCTATCAAGCACAGAACGTGCTGACACCATGTCCCTCACCCTCAAGAATGCAGCAACAACAATGTTCTAGTTGACAACGTTCCTCTCTGACTTTGCCTCGACCAACTCGATGGCCCCTGTAGCGCCGCGCATCCAGCAACAACAGCGCGTGTGAACACCAACACCTGCCAGCGCCATCACCAATGGAGAGGGAGCAAGCAGCTCGCACGGCTGTGGCGAGCGAGCGAGCGTTATGCGCCTAGGACGCGCGAGCAGCCCGTGCCCGCCATGCCGCACCTCGCGAAGCAGCGGTAGAAGCAGCAGCAGGGCGTAAACGGATGGAGCAGCATCAAGGGCGCGACAAGCAATGGTAGGGAGGAGGAGCACGTCCGTCCGAATGAGCGAGCGCAGACAGGAACGAGCAGTAGAGGAGCGCGGCGGCTGATTCGGCAGCGCGACTGCTAGCGAGACTAGCGACGGGGAAATTTAGGCAAGCGAGACAAAGCGAGTTGGCAGTTACATGGGAGATTTGGGCCGCAACCTACCAACAGCGTCTCGTCCAATGGATGAAAATCCCATCGGACGGACTAACCACAACATTACTGATTCAAATTCCATGGTCGCCTTCTTCTGGTAGTAGGAGCATCGGGTATATGGCTGGATGCTTAACAATTGGTCCAAAACCCCTAATTGGTCCGAAACATAATACCAATTGGTCTGAAACATAAATACCAATTTTGATATGAAACGTAATGGCCAATCCACCTTAACATAAACAAATGTAAATAGAGAATGAAGCATATAACATAATATAAAAGAAACATATTGGTATGGCAAGTGCAACGTTGTAATTAAAAACGCTTCTTAAGTGCATAAATTGGAGAGAGAGAAAAAAGTGTAACAATAGGAAAGAACTAACCGAACAAAATATCAATGGGTCCAAACATGCAAATTTAATTAAAGAAAATGTTGTGTGCAAGCATCACTTGGAAATAAGTACTGTAGAGTTGATTAAAGTAACACTAACTCAGTATGCCTCATTTGATAGAACAGTTTGCTGACACCCAATAAACAAAATTAGTAAATGTGGAAAAGAAGACTTATGAAACAAACACAGATAGCTTTCGCAACATATGGACACAGCCATTGCAACAAGGTTTCGAAAATCCCAGAAAAAATTGTTGTCGCATTTCATCCTGAATCATCGACCAGGGAACAATGTGATTTCACTTTGCTTGAGATCATCTCGGGTTCTTCACAGAGTAAGACCTGAAAAGCAATTAAGCAGTTGCGGTACTCTACTACGGATCAACATATAGCACACATCATTTTTTTTTCTTTTTGATAAGGCATAGCACATATCTGAGGCACATGCTGAATCATATATACTCCTATGAACTGACTAATAACTGGACATTAAAGTTTCATCACATAAACAGACAATCCAAGCAAACACCACAGAGGTACAATAGAAAATCATAAATAGTAGGATCGACTACACATATGCCGGTAGTTTTTTTGCTCGTTATGTGGATCACTTTAAACCATATACCATACTACCTACGCGATCGCCTATCTGGATTGCAAAATCGAAACAACACCAACAGGAAGCTCCCCGGATCTATCGAACCGATCGTCTACAGCCCGTTTGCTTCCTCGAATCAAATTGGTGGCAAAGCAAGGGGGAAACAAGGGTATACCTCGACGCCCTTGACGAGGCCGTGGAGGGGATCAAATCGCCGCCCTTGGGTAGTTGGAGCTCGCTTCGAGAGCTCCGGTGACGAGCGGGAGGGAAGGCGCCGCTCTCGGAGGTAGGCGCCTCCTCCCTTGGACACTCTATGCTTGACCCCCCGATCCCTAGACCGGAGCCTAGCATCGGTAGGAGCCACCGGCACCTTCCTCATCACCCCACGCCGACGAGGAACCCCGCCAGGACTGCCCCCGTCGTCGCCGGTGTCTGAATCACTCGATCCACTCCTCCCCGGCGGCGAAACTTCCCAAAGACTTCTAGTCCGCATCGCGGACACACGCCGACGACGAATCCCGCCAGACGCGCAGCATCTCCGCCCCCATCGCCATCGGTGTCCGAATCACCGGATGGACTCCCCACCGGTGGCGAGACTTTGGTAGCGCAAAAGCGATCGGCAGCAGATGGTGGCGGATCGGACGCCCAGCGTGGACAGCCGGCAACCGACGGCGGCGCGCTGCGCCCGCGGGCGGAGAGAGCCACGGCGTTGTGCCGAACTGACGCGGCGAACAGAGGCGGTGGAATGAGGATGGAGACGAGGAAATGATGGGATGGCGACGGGGAAAGGATTAGGAAGGGAATTGTTACACTAACGACGCTGGGCCGCCCAATACGGGGCGTCCGATTGGTAGGACGCTCTAGACACAGCATTACCGTTATTTTTAGTCACACAAAATACCTTGTGTTAATGGATAGGCCGGGGGGAAGAGGGCAAAACCATTCCACCTCCTCCATCTAATTATTTGGGGAACATTATTACACGGTTTTGTGCAAGTACCGCTTCATGTTCATAACGAAGAACTGCTATATTCACTAAGACAAGCTTGACATAAGCTCCAAAAAAAAAAAGAAAGAGACAAGCTTAACATGAACTCTCAATTCCAACCAAACCCATCATGATAATAGGAGTATATGACAATATGTATAAATAAATCTTGTCGCGCCACACAGCATTCCAGGTAAAAAGTTCTAAACCGCGCGCTCAACTACCAAAATAAGGCCTCAGGGAAACAAAACAACTTTACGCTTTTCTGCACACACCTCCCTCGCACACATACGCCGCCGCCGCCGGGAGTGGTTCCTCCGTAGCCGCCTTGGCTTCGTCCTCCTCTTTCCCGATCGCGCACTTTGGGTGAAGCTCGAAGTCACACCGATCGCACATGTATGACCACAAGCTGCCCAACCCTTGGCACTCGTCGCAGGTGTAGTCGACGGCAGCCTCACGCCGCGCGAGGACAAGCTCGTGCAGCTCATGCAGCTGGTGCCTCACCTTCCGGGGCCACGCCATGGCCTCCTCGTCCAGCTTCCTCCCCAGCTCCTCGAGCACCTCGCCGGTGAACGGGAACGCGTCGGCGCCGTGCGCCAGGATGTGGCACTTGGCGTCCGTGGTGAGCGTCACGCCGGAAGGCCCGACGGCGACGAGCGAAGGGATCCCGCGGATTCTGAACTTCTTCATCAGTGACCCCTTCCGTTCGTCTCCAAAGGGGAGAGCCAGCCATGGCATGCCGGAGAAGTAGTCGTCGTACTCGCTCTGGTCCTTGTCGACGGAGACGAAGATGATCTCCAAGTCGCCGCCGCTTCTCTCCTTCATCTTGCCGTACTCCGTGACCAGTGTCGGCAGGAAAGCTCGGCATGGCGCGCACCATTTCGCTGAGAAGTAGAGGATCACAGTCTTGCCGACAAGATCTGCCACAGGAACCTGCCAGCACAAGTACTGTATCAAAAGTGGACCAAAAACAAGGAATTTCAAAAGAAAAACAACAACTACCTTTGCTCCATCTTTTCCGACAACATAGTCCAGATCAGCACTGACGAGAAGAGACTCCAAGGTCTGTGTGGCTGCTTTGGCCTTGGACCTACTGACCAAAACCTCCATCTTCTCATCATCCGTGAAAGGGAACCCTTCCCATGAGTCCACTCCATGCTCTTCAACCACATCCGCGATGTTGCCGCTGAGCGTTTTGCCATCAGGTCCAACCAGGACAAGCGTGGGAAGCGCCCTGAGGTCGAAGTACCGAACCAGCTTCTCGCACATGGTGTCGCCATGAGGAATCGCGAGCCACGGCATGCTTCCAAAGCTCTCCTGAAACACCGACTCGTGGCATCTGAAGTACACAGCCACAACCTCGAATTTCTCTCCTACTTGCCTCAGTTTCTCGTACATCTCGGCGAGCTTCGTGGTGAACTCATCGTTTGGCCTCACGAGAAAGAACAGGGCAACATGCTTCCCCGAGAGCTCAGCAATGGGCACCTTGTCGCCTGTGCTGGAGATGAGGTAGTCACGAGTGGGCGTGCCAAGAATGCTGTGGATGGTCTGGCTGTCCTTGTCGGCTCTCTCCTGCTCCTTGAGTTCATTGATCCTCTCCAGCGTGAACGGGGAGACCCCTGCGCCATGGTCGCTGATCATCTTGACGCCCTCTTTCGTGTAGATCTCGCCTGTTTCTGCGCCGAGGAGGACGAGGTTTGGGATGCCCTTCACCTTGAACCGGCTCATGAGACGCGTCACGGTGTCGGAGTCGGAGAACGGGACCGCCAGCCATGGCATCTTTGCGAAGTAGGCGTCGAATGACTCCTCGTCCCTGTCGCGCGAAACAAAGACGACCTCGAGAGTCTTTTTGCCCTGTTGCTGCAGCTTCAGTTCTTGGTATGTTTCAATGAGCTTGGGTGTGAAGAGCCTGCACGGTGGGCACCATGACGCAGAGAAGTAGAGGGCCACGGTCTTTGCCTCGATGCTGCAAATCTTCACCTGCAGGATGATCGCAACAAGTCCATCGGTTAAACATGCAACTTTTTTTTTCCTTCTTTGGTCATTGTTGTTTACATATGTGTGGACTTTAAACTCTACGCACGTGTCCTTTTCCATACACAAACTCGTTGCACAATTTGCATGAAGGGATATATTTGACTCCCTGCAATTCTCTTAATTGAAATACGGTCTTAATTGAAAAAACTATTCAGAATTACATTTATTATTACCGAACACTACGTCAAAAGTTTACTATAAAAGTCAGGGTTCATATATTGTAAGAGCGGCTCAATCTTGAGCCGTCCCTACAATTGGTTTGCTATGAGACCGGAACCAACCCGTCCTTACTGAGTAAGGGCGGCTGGCTTATCCAGACGCTCTTACAATCAGTAAGGGCGGCTGGTTCTGCAGTCGTCCTTACAGTTTCTCTCTCTAAAGACGGCTTAAACAACAACGCCCCTTACACGGTAAGGGCGGCTGACAATAGAGCCGTCCTTACAGTGGACTCTGTAAGGGCGGTTCTCTCAGCCACCCACTGTAAGAGCCCTTCCGGAAGAGCGGCTGTGGGAACCGCCCTACAGCCGCCCTACGGACGTAGTGGAAAGACAGTCTTAATTGGAAAAAACCCTCAAAACTAGAAAGTTGTAGAACTCATCAAAAGGTTACAATTTTCAATATAATAACATCTTTATCCGAGTTTGGTTGTATGAAAAGATACAATTTTTCTAATGTGGAGCTTCCCATGTCTCACATCCATGCCACATAGGGTAGCGCGGTCGGGTAACAGTAAACGCTCCTTAGGACCTCTATGGGACACTTTTCAACTTCAGGGAGTTAAAATGCATTTTGAAACTTTTTGGGACCTAGATTAAACCTCAATACAATTTTGAGGATCATTAGTGAATTTTACTTAAAATCAATCTATTAAGTGAGACTTTGATGTCAAACGTATAGTGATAATACAAACAATGTTGAGCTTTACACTTTGGAGATTGATGCAACTACAACTAGAGACAATGGCAATTATTTGAAAGCACAAAGCTTTTTGAAATCTAAGGGGTTGTTTGGTTCGGCCCTTCACTGCGCCCCCCACACTGCGTGGCCGCCACAGCACGCTAGCAGGTGTTTGGTTGGCAGCATGGGTGAGACAGTCCACAAGTACTTCTCCTTTGTCTTCTAGTGCACTGTTGCTTGTCTGGTAGTGCTTTAATTAGTGTTACGTCATGTGGTGAGTGTGGCGGCGGGGTGAAGTGCTCAACCAAATAACCCCTAAGTTGTTGAAGTCCTACGTGCGTAGCACTATGACACAAGAAACACTAAATAGATTGGGGACTCCTACATTTGAAAATGATGTTTTGTAGAAGACTAAATATGACCATATAACTGAAGATTTTACTTTTGAAGAAAAGCAGAAGTTAAGAACTGTTATGATTCTGTTATTACTCCTTTAGCATGCCTATTATAGTTCTTATTATTTCAAAAAAATAAATTAATAACAATTATGTTATATTTGGTACGTACTTGTATGTTTATCTAAAATAGCCCATATTTTGTATTTCGCGTCCAAAATTCTCGGATATATGGACCTGCGATTTACCTCCCATATAGGAGAGATAAATCACAAGCCCTGCTTTTGATTTTTTTTAAAAAGGACAAAACAACTATATAATAAATAATTGAAATATTCAGGGACCAAAACTCCTTTAGCATGAATGCCTATTATAGTTCTTGTTATTTCAAAAAATAAAATTAAAAAACAATTATGTTATATTTGGTACGTACTTGTATGTTTATCTAAAATAGGCCATATTTTGTATTTGGCGTCCAAAATTCTTGGATATATGGACCTGCGCTTTACCTCGCATATAGGAGAGATAAATCACAGCCCTGCTTTTGATTTTTTTTTTTTTAAAAAAGGACGAAACAACGAATAAATAATTGAAATATTCAGGGACCAAAAATAAGATTCTCCCGGATATTTTGGCTAACCTGCTCGCCGGAGTTGCGGACGAGGAAGTCCCGATCAGCGGTGCCGAGGATGTCCCCGATGCCGCCGCGCCTGGTGATCGCCCGCTCCGCCATGCGTATAGAGCTCGATCTCGTGCTACTAGGGTCTACTAGCTGGGGGCCGGTTAATTGGGAGTTGAGTTGGGAGAGGAGAGGGCCAATAGGCGGCGACCGCAAGAGTTTGTATGGCGGGTACCTACCTGACAACTGCCGGCCATTCCAAAGACTGGCCGGCTAGAGATGATTTTTTTTAAAAAAAGATGAAGCCGACCACACGATCGGTCGATTCCTCCAAGGACCAAGGCCAAGCTAGTTTATATTTATTTATACAGTAGAGATTACTGGATTCAATTATCATTGGTGTAGTAGGTTCCATCAGTCATGTCGTGGCATGCAGTTTTTTTTTTTTTTGTGTGTGGGTGGGGTTCTGGGTACGAACATGAGTCAACGAGGATGGAGACTCTTGATCAGTGCAACATGAAGGATTCCACCATCAGTCTTTTCGATTCCTCCCAAGGATGGGAACTCAATGCCGGCCGGAGGCCAGGTTCGTTTGCAGAAGCTAGCCATGGCCCAACGAGAGTGCGATTCTTCATTTGGCTGTTTACACAGGAACGCATCCAATGCCGTGTCAACCTAGCTAAGTTTGTGGAGCGCACCGGCCTGATGATCGATCGAATCGGCCGATCATACAATTACAGGTTGTGCGTTCGCTATGACATTCTGGCCGGGCTCATCTGAGCGTCTTTGGTGCGAGGGCTGCAGAACCTCTTAAGAACACTTTAGCACCTTAAGAACACTTTAATTAGCACCTTCATTGCTGACTTGCTGGCATCTTTGGAAGCGAAGAAAAACGAGGCCATCTTCAGGTCTGAAATGGCCACCGTCCCAAGGTTGTAGTTTGATCTGTGGGCTGCAATGCAACGCACACACGGACGTTGCAGACCCAGTCTGGGCCACTCGCTCTCTTGCTCTTGGGCCTAGTGCGAGTACTCCTGGGATGTGGGTGTGTGTGTGGACTCAACCCATATCTGAGACTCAACCCATATCTGATGGTGATCCAGCTTCCCGCACAGCCAACAGGAGTTTTGCAGGATCTAGTTATAGGAGCAATTAATCTCCAATCGCAACACATGCAAGCATGTCACCAGATGTGGATTAGAATCTGAACCAGCTGGCAAGGATGCAAAAGACCTTCATAGAATAGAACAAGTCAGACAATGCAATCAAATATTAATACCACAAAACTACTCGCCTCATCCTTGACCATGCTTCAGAACAAAGATAACATGTGGATCCAAAACCAAAACAATAATGTCTAGCATGCAAGATTGCAGAATGTAATGGCCACCAACATCACATGCATAAAAGCAGAAATACCACGCAGCAAAACCTTTACTTTGATCTGACACAATACTCACATAGTTCTGCATACACATATACGCTCCTACGAGTTCAGGGTGCCACTACTATTTATTATTAACACACAAATATCAACATCCCAAAAACCTCAGCATCAAGCACAACAATCTCACGATTATTGATGGCACCAGAAACTGACAATGGCAGCTCAGTAGAACACCTCTAGACCTTCCTGCACACTCCTCCCTCACACACATACCCAGCAGGGGCTTCCTCAGTGGACTTACCTTCCTCCTCCTCTTCGCCCTTCGTCTTTTCCTCCCCCAACGCGCACTTGGGGTGCAGATTAAAGTCACACTCATCGCACCTGTAGGACCATGTGCTGCCCATCTCTTCACACCCATCGCAGCCGTAAGTACCACGGCGCAGCAGGACAAGTTCGTGCTCCTCATGCAGCTCATGCTTCAGCTTCTGAGGCCACCCCTTTGCCACCTCATCCAGCTTCTTCTGCAGCTCCTCGAGTCTCTCCTCGGTGAATGGGAAAGCATCAGCACCGTGGATCATCAGCTGGGCCTTTGCGTCCTTGCTGACTGTCTGCCCAGTAGGACCGATGGCGACAAGTGAAGGGATCCCGCGGATTCTGAAGGTCTTCTTCAGGGATGCCTTCCTTTCATCTTCCAGGGGTAGAGCAAGCCATGGCATTTCAGAGAAAAAATCATTGAAGGAGCTCTGATCCCTGTCACTGGAGATGAAGACGATCTCAAAATCACTGTTCTTCTCTTTGATCTTGTTGTATTCCTTGACAAGTGTGGGCAGGAAGGCACGGCATGGTCCACACCATTTTGCTGAGAAGTAAAGAAGGACAGTCTTGCCAACAAGTTCTGATACAGGAACCTGAGATATACATTGAGCACACTTTAATTTTCTCATGATAACCAGACTTATATTACAATAAAACCATAAAAGTGCATAATATCCGTATGCTATACAATCTTTACTAAAGCAGGCAGTAAAATATAAGGACAGCATTAAACAATATATCCTTTACCAATTGGCAGAACTCAGTTTACTTGGTAATTATCTCTTTATTCATCATTTATCACTTCATAAAGTTAGCACAAGGACCATTATTCAAGGTCACAAAGTGGCTAATTTTAAACTAGGATATGATTTAAACAAAAGAGTTCTTTATTGATGATCAAGCATAACTATCACCGCAGCCATCTTGAAATAAAATTATTTTAACATAAAGGAAAACGAACTTACTACTTAATACGGTGATTAACTTGTCTTTTGCAATGACAGAAGAGGACTTTCACATAAACGAAATCAAGCAACAGTAGTGCATACCTTTGCACCATCTTTCCCAATGACAAAGTCCAAATCACCACTGATTAGAAGGGACTCCAAGGTCTGTGATGCAGCTTTAGCCTTTGCCTTCTCAAAGAAGAATTTCCAAATTTCTCAAAGATCTTTGGGGGGAAGCCCTCCCATGCCTCAAAACCATGCTCATCAATTATGTCCGCAACATTGCCGTTCGCCGTCTTCCCATCGGGGCCAATCGTAACTAGTGTAGGAAGAGACCTAAGCTCAAAGTAACGAACCAGACTTCTCACACTTCCGGTCACCTTGAGGAATTGCAAGCCAAGGCATCTTTGCAAAACTCTCATTAAATGGTGACTCTTCACCGTCCCAAGGATACAAACTACAACTTCAAATTTCTCCCCACTTCTTTGAGCTTCTCATAGATCTTAGCAAGCAAACCGCTGAATTCGGTGATCGGTCCATAGCCATCCACCACAAAGCACGTACCAACATACTTCCCTCAAGCTCGAGGAGATGGGTACCTGGTTATAGATAACAACAATAAAACAAATAAGCATTTGCAAGACAATGAATCAATCGAAGATCATGAGAAGTTGCGTTGAGCGCTTACCTTGTCTCCCTTGTTTGAAATGAGATAGTCTCGAGCAGATGTGCCAAGCACGCTTTGAATAGTTTGATTATCCTTTTTCGCCTTTTCCAATTCCTTCCGGTTGATTGATCCTATCTGGTGTGAAAGGGTAAGCCTCCACGCCATACTCGCCACGAATTCAACACCATCTTCATGTAAACATCACCAGTTTTGGCATCAAGGATGACAAGGTGCGGGATACCCGAGACCTTGAACCGGTCATCAAGGGCCTTACGGCCCGGTGTCGAAAAAGGGACAGCCAGCCATGGCATCTTTGCAAAGTATTCATTGAATGCTTCCTCGTTCTGATCACCGAAGAAAAGACAACCTCGGCTCTTGCCCCGTGAGGCCAGTTCTTTGTACACTTCAATAAGCTTGGGCGTGAACCTCCTGCATGGCGGGCACCATGAGGCCGAGAAGTAGATGGCCAGGGGCTCGCCCTCGATGTTTGCCGATCTTCACCGCGGGATAACAAATAAAGAAGGCACAGAGATATTGAGCAACCAAATTCCGGTTGAGAACAGCTAGACGGCTGCAATCATTCACCATCACCAAATATAAATTTGCTTTTATTATGTTTATATAAGAAAAAGTTCAAACTTAAGCTTTCCAATAAAGCCGAGCTGGGCCTTTGATCTAAAAAAATGTTTACAAGAAAAATGCCATGCATGTTTCGTAAATACGGCCTTTCGGATGTCCCGAACTTGCTAAAGGTAACTTTTTTGTATCGCTTAAACATGTATATGCGGTCAAGGAATCAAACTAGGCAAGTAACCTTTCGTAATTAGTAATAATTATCCAAAGTTCCAAACAATATCCCCCACCCTACACAAATATTGCAAAGATGATGGTGGTAACACTCTCGACTCGAGGGCTAGCTATTCCAGAATTCAAGCATCCCACCCCTAGATAATAAGATGAGATGCTCAAAAAGAAAACACAAGGATCCTATATTATGAGACAAAAGTAGCGGTTACTCATAAACTAGTTTTGCACCCTTGACGAAAATTTGGAAACTCTGGTAAACAGAAAGATTTGAAGTAAACTCATGTAACAGAGTGAATTTGTTGGGTGAAAGTTGGGTTACTGCGGCTGCTTCAACTTTGTCTGGATCACGGCTCGCCGCCCCACGCGCAAGGCGATTAAAAACTGATAATCGTGCTCGCCGCGATCATGCCAATTGGTACCACTACCCAAAGATTCCGGATACTCCCTCGCTCCCTCCCTTCCCCTCCCCGCCACTAGTACTAGGCCTACGTGAGTAAAGTCGATCGAAGAAGCTAAAGTAGTACACCCCCTCCGTCGTCCCTCCCCGCCCCCTTGTTCTTCAGCTACCACCTTCTTGTAAGTAGTTGATAGCCGATAGCCGACCCACAAAACCTCGCATCCATATCCGCTGCATCGTACTCGGTAATCGAATCATCTACCTAATCAAAAGCAGCACGACAAGAAAATCGGGGCCAGCATCGCTAGAGATATGACGAATCTGCCTTGCACATCTACCACGCGGAAGTGGTAAAAAAAGAAGAACCTTTTTCGTGACAAATTAAAGACGAGTCTGGCGGGCGAGGCGGACGGACCGACCTGCCGCCGGAGTTGCGGACGAGGAAGTCCCGCCGCCGGTGGCGAGGATGTCCCCCGATGCCGCCACCCGCCGCGGGCGCCGCCTCCGCCATCCGCTTGCTGGAGCGTGGGAGGGAAAGCAAGCGGGCAGAGCAGCAAGCGAGCCGGACGGACGGAGTGGAGTGGTGGCCCCGGTGGGTGGTGGTGGTGTGACGGTTGATGGACGGCTCATGGCTCGCGCAGCTTCCTCCGCCTCCGCCCGGCC
Source organism: Hyparrhenia diplandra (assembly GCA_015847255.1). Classification (NCBI taxonomy): domain Eukaryota; kingdom Viridiplantae; phylum Streptophyta; class Magnoliopsida; order Poales; family Poaceae; genus Hyparrhenia; species Hyparrhenia diplandra. The sequence goes on along the minus strand of JADLZK010001851.1, from coordinate 31,306 downwards.
GGGTTTTATATAGGCACGCACCAGAACGGGTGTGCGCGCGCGGCATGCTAGAGCTGCCCTCGTCTCTCCGTCCGCCTCGGGGTTTTGGCCGGCCGCTTCTTTAACTTTGCTTGTAAGATTGTGCAACCACCACACATCCGGGCTTGTTTAGGCCATGTTTAGTTGGTTAAAAAATTTGCAAAATTCGTAAACTCTCTCTCCATCACATCACATTAAATACACCAAAAAAGATATATGTTCGAAAAAATGTGGGTAAAAAAAAATAATTCACTTTTTGTGTAGATCACGAGATAAACATTTTGAGCTTAGTTAAGTCCATAATTGGACAATGTTTACCACAAACAAGCGAAACGCGTGCTACAATGTCTTCAGAGTGAAAAAAGTCACTTTTGCCAAAATTTAGCCATCTAAACAAGGCCTTAGTTGGCAAATTTTTAGCAAAAAAACACTGCTTCTAACTCCTCATGCATACTGTAGCACGCTTTTTGTTTGTGGTAAACATTGTCCAAATATGTACTAACTAGGCTCAAAAGATTCGCCTTTGTACAACAACCGTGTAACTAGTTAATTTTTTTACCTATATTTACTACTCCAAACATATGTCTTTTGGTGTATTTAATGTGATGTGATGGAGAGAGAGTCTAAAATTTATAATTTTGTGGCAAAAAATCTGCCATCTAAACCAGGCCCAAATGCCCCACCGTGTGTGTGAGCGTGGCCGTACAAGGATCAGGGAAGGAAGGTGCTACGAATCTTCCCAACTGTGATGAAAAATTAAATTCCGCGTACTCGGTACTCCGAGTGAACTAAAATAGTCTACTCTATCTATTTCAAATTATAATACATTTTTAGATTTTTTGGGTTGTATGGTTTTTTTGTGATTGATAAACTAACTGATGTTGTTGTTTTATCGTAAGAGAAAAAACATTGTACCATGGCTTATAAACCAAACTGATAAGTTCAACTGAAGGGAAAATAAAAGTAGATTCTCCTTATTCACCTTAAGTACTTAATTACTATATGCATAGAGTTTTTCTAGCCTAGAGAATCATATAACATCATTTAGTCTAGATTCACTTTCTCAAATAATCACCATTTATACAAAATCAATAGAAGAATGACTTGTACCAAACAAGACCGAGTTTTTTTGGTAAGGCTAAACCATCAGAAAAGAATAGAATGGCAAGTGAGATAGGCTAAAGGTAGACATGGATAAAAAGTAGGGTGGCACTAGCCATGGGTACTAGAGAGCCACCAATAAGCACCGAGGAGAAAAGGGGAGCTAGGGTGCATCATGGTGCAATTTGATCGGTCGTCTTATGGGATTGGAGAAGAATTGAAGGATGACAAACCGTTGCATCTGATCTACATGGTGGCATTCATCTATAAGATAGAAAAGACATAAAACGCATAATATCCAAAAGATATCGTCTCGGGTCGCTTTAAATTAAATTTTGTTAGTACATAATTGGAAAATTTGAAATGGGAAGTGGACCCATTTCGATTGTAAATATACCAGGTAAATAAATATCCAGAGGATACTATAATGCCTAATGGAATGGGGCGATTTAAATTCTAGCTCAGAGGGTGTTTAGTTCACAAAAGTGAACTCAAAAGTGTCACAATATCTGTCACATCGAATCTTTACCTCATGTATGGAGCATTAAATATAGGTAAATAAAAAGACTAATTGCATTGTTCGTCTGTAAAGTGTGAAACGAATCTTTTGAATCTAGTTAGTCTATGGTTGAACAATAATTACCAAATATAAATGAAAGTGCTACATTAGCCAAACCTAAAATATTTCACCAACTAAACACCCCCTCAGGTTGATTGTACTTGTGGAGAATACACGCCTAAACAAAGATTGTTCCACGAAGAATTGATCATAATATAGAAGCTTGCCATGCATACTTACATGCACACTACACGCTGTATATATCTCTTCTTTTTTTTTTTCCAGTACTCTCCAAAGTGATCCGCAGAGTCTATTTTTCTTTCTTCCTTCCTTTACAAGCAAGCAGATCATGCATGCATGTTTATATTATTAAATAGTAGTGTTTCTAGTACGTACGTGATGAAGCTAGGCTTCGCAATCGCAACGCTCAAAGTCAAGGTCTTCGCTTGCAACTAATTTTAGTGTAGGGAATAGTAGTGCTTCTAGTACGTACGTGATGAAGCTAGCTAGGCTTCGCAATCGCAACGCTCAAAGTCAAGGTCTTCGCTTGCAACTAATTTTAGTGTAGGGGGTGTTTGTCAATGAAATATTTTTGGTTCGGATACCGTAGCACTCCAAACTATACAATTAGTTTTTTTACCTACGTTTAATGCTTTATGCATACGTTAACATATTCCACATTCGATGGTACTTTTTAGATTCACTCTTGTAAATTAAATGGACTCTTAAGAATTTTTTACTGGTTTCACATGGCTGTCCTGTCCTTGTCATAATGATGTGTCGTGGTTCTGGTTCGCTTTCCCAGTCGTCGTCACTCCGGCCACTTCCTGTGAACTGGATCGATCCCCCACCTCAAGTCGTCATCGTTATCTGCTAACCTGTGCTTATGGTTTCATATATATTTTTGCAATAAAGCAGATAGTTTTGGTGCATGGGATGCGATTGGAGCCTCCGCCAATCATTTAGTAAGGTTTAACTAGGGGTGAAGCTGGCGCTAGAACGTCCGATGAAACTTTTTTTCTTGAGTAAAATGCACCGTAGGTCCGTTAACTTGTAGTGGTGTCTCAAATAGGTCCGCCAACTACAAAACCAGATATCTGGGTCCATAAACTTGCATGCCGGTTCACTCTAGGTCCAAAGGGCAAAACCACCCTGGTTTTGCCGCGACATTTATCAAAAACACCCCTCCACCAATCTCTCATCTCACTGGTATGCCTTTCCCCATCTCCTTCACGCCGGGACAGGGAAGCGACGTAAAGCGGCATGCTGTGCTGTGCGGCGAGCTGAGGAGGGGTTGCAGATGTGTCGAGCCTCTCTCGTCGACTCCATGCATGGACATGGACGGACGCCGGACGTACGGGCGACGGTCCTGAGATGAATCGAGTGTCGTGGCTCTCGCTTGCTTTTTTCACGAGACGATGCCGGCCGGCTCTGTGTCACACGAAGGCTGGTAACGTATAGTAGCACTAGCACATTAACAGCACGACGGTGGCTGCGGCGGCGTCGTGATCACGTAATGTTGCGTCTCCACGCTGTTGGCCACCACATGCTCCATGTACAGGACGACGTCGTTGCCGATGTTGCGCATCCGGAACTCATTCAAGTACTCCTCGTCCATCTGCCGCTCGCTCTTGGCCGCGTACAGGACGATGGTGATGGCGTGCGTCTGCACGTTGGACGACGTCGCAGGCACCTGGGGCAGCACGGGCTGCGGCGGCGCCCGGCGCCAGCGCGGGGGCATTGTAATCCGGCTGGATGAAGCGAGGCAGAAGCTCGGGTGCTCCACCATGCGCCATGCGTAGGCGAGCCCCTCGCGGTCGTCGGGCCCGCCGAAGAAGAGCAGCACCACGTAGTGCACACTCGCCCTGCATGTCGTCGCGGCGCTGAGGCCATGGTCCACGAGGATGCCAACCGAGCAAGGCGCCGATAAGCGAGCCATTCATTGACGTTGCGTGTAGTAGGGCCAGTGGCGGCGCAGCGAGGGAGTCGTCGATCTTGACGGCCATCGTTTGCTACAGGAAGGCGAGGCGCAGGGTATGATGGTGTGTAGCTGGGCTTGCGGCGGAGTGACGCGGCCTCATCCGTAGTCAGCCGCGCCATGAAATCAGACATGCCGTGGTCTGGCAACGGCAGGGCAATGTCGTGTCATGTCGCGTTGGAGGGGAGCCGCGCTGGAACGCGTGCATCTCTGGCGCACCGCGGGGTCTGAAGGCGAGGAACGGGAGGACGGGCGCCCGGACCCGTGCTGGGGCTCGACGTCCGTGGAGCAGGCAGCGTCCGAGGTGGCATGGCTCCAGAATGTTCAGCTTCGAGGCATGCATTCGAGATGTGGATTCGAGACGTGCAGCTTCGGAGACGGATCGGTGTTTCCAGAATGTGTACAGATGTGGACGGCTGTGAATGCGATGCGAACACATGCCAGCATGCGCAGCTCCATGTCTTGCTTGGACCGCTGCAGGTTGCACCGAACAGCCGCCGGCGTCGGGCCATACACCATCATCGGTGTCGACAAGGAGAACCGATGTTTTTGACTATGGGAGGGTGTTTTTGATAAATGTCGCGGCAAAACCAGGGTGGTTTTGTCCTTTGGACCTTTATTAGTTTTTTTTATCAATATAAAGTTCCTGTAAGAAACGATTCCCTTTATTAGTTTTTTTTTTATTAGAGAGGAGATCAGGTTGTTGGAGCCATTCCAGTTTGCCTCTGGCCGGACTCTGGCATGCGTGATTAATTTGGGCGGAGCGATAAGCAGAAGGGGAAAAAAGGTGAATAAAACACCAACACCCAACAAGACAAGGAAACGGAAGAGGGTAGAAGAAGAAGAAGAAGAAGAAAAATGTGAAAAAAAAAAAAGTGGTACTGAAATTTTCTCTTCTCTTTATTAGTAGGTATAGATATAGATTTGTGAGTGGAAGGGTCCATGTTCTTTTCTAAAACGATGAGATATCTCCGTGGTTCTTCTAAAAGAAAGATACCTCTGTGGTCGATTTACGCAAGTGGAAAATTTGAGCATATATTAGGAAGACAATGCTCGATTGTATGAACTTTTGGTTTAGAAATTGAGAACTTGGCCCATTGGTATTGGCGGTCACAAATAAATGGTCAGCTACTTATGGTTATGGTGAGCGTGCGTTGAGCTGTGTACTTTGTCCCCTAGCTTATTATTAGAAAAAAATGGTGAGCGTGCGTTCATTTGTCCTCAAGGCATATATACTTTGTGCGTTGATGTGTCATCTTCTATCTATAAGTCAAGTCTTCTGACTTCTCCTGCAGCTTTTATCACAAAGAAACAGATAATCGTTCGTTCCGTGCCAAAATAAAACGCACGGTGCAGCTGGCACCACGAAAAAGGCACGTCACCGACGTGTCCCCCACTCACTCACTCATGGCGGACGGTGATGCACCAGTCCTGTGACTGTGATCGTCTGCCTCCTAGTGATTAACGGAACGGACGTCATTTTGCCATGGATAATCATTGACTATACGGTCTTCCGCTTCCCATCATGCCAAGCAAGCGCATCACCACGGAGGCCAATTCAGTGTGCATCGTACGCGGTAGACCCTTACTCACTACCAATCCTAAATTGACTTGAGTGCCAAAAAGCACCAAGAAAAGGGGGAAATTGCCTTGAGTGCCAAAAAACGCCAAGGAAAGGGGGAAAACCGCCAAGGAAATGATTCTTGACCATAAACCGTCGAGCAAACACACTTAAAAATAGAGAGCGAGGAAAATTATTAGTTTCCTTGGCGGTTTCAGCACTCAAGGATAATTATCTTGGAGGCTAGCCGCCAAGGAAAACTACGACATGACTTAACTTGCCAAAGTGTCAAGGAAATGTTGCGACGCCAAGAAAATTAGTTTTCTTGAGGGCCAACAACCTGTAAGGAAATTATCTACACCGCCAAGGTAATAGTCATTTCCTTGGCACTCAAGGAAATTACTAGCCGCCAAGGCTATTCCGGATTCTGGCAGTGACTATGGATTGGAGACGCGTGTCCCTCGAAACCACATCCAAAAGGCACACCCGGAGGTTGATTATAGTCGTGGAGAATATGCCTAAGCAAAAGATTGTTCCATAAAGAATTGTTGATTTTGATCATAATGTAGAAGCTTTGTTATGCATACATGCACACGCTATACTATATCTTCTTCTTTTCCGTTTCTTTCCAAGTGGATCCGCAGATAGTTACAAGGAAGTAAAACATGTTTATTGAATATAGTGCTTCTAGCTAGTACGTGATGAAGCTAGGCTTGGCAATCGCAACGCTCGTTGTCGTTGATCTTGATCGGCGTACGTCAAAGTCAAGGTCTTCGCTTGCAACTAATTTTAGCGTTAGTATATATAGTTATAATAAATAAATAGTACGGAGTAACACGCAACGCGCATGCAGTGGCGACTCCGATCCTTTCACAAAATAAGAATTTTTCTACATTCTGGCCGGTGCATGCGTTTTCTTTGCATTCACATGGCTGTCCTTGTCATAACGATATATTATAATCTTAAACTTTATTAAGTAGAATCTGACGACCATCTTCTTTAATATAATTCGTTCTTGTTCCGCAAAAAAATATAATTCGTTCACCCTGTTGTTGGAAAACCGATGACGATGCGCGTCGCGTCGTCCCTGACGTTTTTTTTTCACCGTCGTCACTCCGGCCACTTCCTCGTCAAGTCATCATCTTATCTGCATGGGATGGGAGCCTCTCCGCCAATCATTTAATTAGTACTAGCCCGTCATTGTTAGTGTATGGGTCACAAATTTGACTCGATTTATAAAAAATATGTGTAAAATTTGTATCTCTAAATAAATTTATTAAAAAACTATATTCAAATATCTTTCTAATGATACTAATTATGTATTATAAATATTAATATTTTTAATATATAATTGTCGGTTGTTATTTCTCGAGAAGCGTAAGTTTATACTTGCTATATTTAGGGAAGGATGTAGCACGAAACATCTCCGACGTGAGAGGAAAACACCCTACTAGCCAAGTAGGGTGTGTCTAGTTTTCCAACTTTTCTCCAAAGTTTTCAAAATTCCCATCACATCAAAACATTAAATGTCTAAAAAGACGCATGTCCGAGTATGAAATGTACGTAAACAAAATAACTAATTGCACAGTTTAGAGTATATTGCGAGGACGATTCTTTTGAGCCTATTTATCCCACGGTAAGATAATATTTACCATAAACAAACGAAAAAGTGGTACCGTGCTTTTCAATTCGATATAGTGTCAATTTTCGGGGATCTAAACACACCCCTACTCGAGGTTGGACGACGTTTGGTGCCGCCATTTGGACTCATCGAGAGTCGAGACATGTCTATCATTACCTACTCACGTAAAATCCACGTACGCCTTACAAAAATTTGTGAAGGGAGTATGACACTTTAACTATGGCTCGATTATGGCCGCTTGATGCATGGCATGTTTCGATAAGTCAAGTCATCACCGCTGACCAGGCACGGCTTTCACAATTGACTTGCAATATTTTTAAAATAGTAAAGAAACTCAATTTCTTTACTATACTAACTAATTTGATGCAGCTGCCGTGCCAAGGGAATCTAATTTCTTTTACACACATTTTGCAAGGCAAGTAATATCAGACATGGGTATCATCCCTTTATTGATGGAATCAACTGAAATCAAAGCCTAAAAAGAAAATCAGAGGTGGGTATCTTTGAAAGGGACACATGTGCACTTGTAACTAGACCAGATCTGAATACAAATGACTCCAGGGTTTGGGTGCTCAGTTCGCAAAGCACCAAGGGAAGAGAAGGGTGGACATAGTGCTGCTCATTGACCTAGAAGGGCCCAGCGTGTCGTCCTGAGCACCTTGCGCGCGGCGGCGGCACCTTCTCCTTTTCAGGGGTCCATCCTAGGAGCAGCGAATAGGGGATGAGCGAGGCGGCGGCACAGGTCGGGGATGGCCTTGTGGGCCTGTGGCGGTGTGCGGCAGAGCGGAACATGGGCCTTGCCGCCGGATTCCACGTTGGCGTAATAACGCCCCAGTTTTTTTAAAAAAAAACAGCCCAAGAACCTATAACGGCCCATAAGCGAGCATTGTACATGGGCCTTGCCGCTTTTTAGCCGCGAGGTCCGGCTCGGCGCCGCCGCCGCCCGTTCTCCTCTCCTCTCCCTCCTCCACCCGTCCCTCCTCCTCCCCTCTGCTTCGTCGCCGTCTCTCCTGCTCCCGCCTCCCTCTCCGCCACCTCGACAAGCGTCGGCAAGATGGTGAAGAGAAGCAAGAAGAGCAAGAGCAAGCGCCACGCCACGCCGCGCGTAAGCACAAGGTGAAGGAGCACCACCGCAAGAAGCGCAAGGAGGCCTAAGAAGGAGGGGGCAGGGCCGGCCAGCGGAAGAAGGTCGACAAGGTCCCCGGGATCCCCAACGAGTGGCCGGCCCTTCAAGGAGCAGGAACTCAAGGCGCTCGAGGCCCTACAAGCGCAGCGCCTCCGAAGCTCGAGCTCAAGGAGGAGGCTCGCAAGAAGAGGGTATGTCATGTGTCATGTCCGCCGTGCCCCGCATTAACCTGAACCCTCTCATCCCACCCGCCGCTACCGTTGGTTGGTTCTATGCCCGCTGTTAGTCCAGGTGTGTCTGTGTGTGTCCTGAGCAAATAGTATTTCTACGCATCGATTCCACTTCATTCCGTTTAATTGCAACCCGAATCTAGTACTTTCCCCCCTGTCCCTTCGTTGTCGCTAGTGAAACTAAATTTTCTAGATGCTACCCCGTATTGGTAGTACATAGTTACCATCGAAATGCAAATAGTGCCGCGTGTATTGTGATATTCGGACTTCAAAGTTAGAGCATGAATGTTAAACATAAATTCAGAAATTCTGGAATGACATAGTATTTCACTATATTTCAATTCAATGGGAAAATAAAGTAGCTGTCTTTCAGTAGTTGATAAACACATTCCACATCCATCATAAATTACAGGTTTGGTGCAGATTGAAAAAAAAAGATTATGCTCTTGGCTATTATTGAACAAACTAACACCCTCACTAATAAATTGTTCAATGTTGATCATCTACCTTAACACAACCTAGTCATGGCATGGCCAGTGTGAACGCTGAATGAAAGCCATTGGAGGAAGGACCTGTTTATTTGTCATGAAAGCCATACTCTAACTAAAAGTTAAGCATACGAGGGATACTAAATGTAAGCTAATTGAAGCGGGGCATACATTTATTTGGTTTGGTCACCATGTATAGCGAGTCCATGCCGGTTCTCTCCAATGGAGTAAGCCATGCTACAATGCTTATAGTCAAATGAATGCGATTTGGATGTGCCAATGGGGATGATGAGATGGAAAAAAGGCTCTTTTCATAATGGCCTGTTGAAAACCGTGAAATGTTGTCATCTTTGATAATGGGATAATCAATGTTAACACCTGGAAAGTGCAATTCAAGGATGAACTTGGATTGGTGTGTACCAAGGCCAAGACAACTAGATCTTCTATTCTTAGTGCCTGGAGAGATAGCTTTATGTAATACTTTAGCCTTTTTGTTTTTGAGTCTCAGTTTGCCTTATAAACCTGTACATACTCCATTCTTTCATTTAACCGAAAAGCAAAAAAAAAGGTAGGAGACCCCCTGGCGACCGTTTCAAAAAATCTTGCATCCTCTACAACTCTAATAGTGTAGTTGTTAAATATAAACAAACACATAATTAAACAGATAAGTAGACACATGATTACTCGGCCGAGTCAATTGAGTTGACAAGATTTGCATTCTTGGTGAGTAACATTAGCTTCAAGATTCTCGTTTATTTGCTCAAATTATTCTTTTTAAGCCTTTTGCTCGGTCATTACCGATTGCTAATAATTGAGAGAATGAGAGCTAATCGCCACTTGAGTGGACATGATTGAACTTGTCGGTGGATTGGGGAAGGAAGGTGAGAAGTTCTTTGGCAATCAGTAGCTCAGCGTGGGCTCACAAGTCACAATGGAGGGAACGAGGTCAAGGTGGAAGAGCCGAGCCGAGGAGAGAACGTGGCAAAGGAGCTAGGAGGCCGACACTGGAGTTGCCAACTTTGCTTGGAGGCGGACTCGAGTAGGAGGCCGGTGGCGGATTGGGAGATGCAGGATGTGTGGTGCGTGGACTATACTGGTTGCCCATATCATCCTGCTCCATCTAAAGTGGTTTAGCTTGTGGGCTTCGGTGGGTTAGCATCGGGTGCCAGCCCAGTGTGTTGGCGCCGTGCCCCAAACCATTTGCAAGCCTAGTTAGTATCTTCCATGATAGTTTCTATCCCAACCTTTGTCGTCCCTTATTACAACCTAAGGCTTGTTAGAACCAATGTTGTTGTATGTATAATTGTGTCCTCTTGTGAAATTCTGGTCATTGATCTCGCATACAAGCCGGATGCTCACCCTTTATTTGGGTCTTTTTCACTTCGCATTTTAGGTTCACTTTGTCGATCATGGACTTTCACTTTCACATAGACTTGACCAAGCGGTGATTAATATTGTCACCCTTGGTTAGGTTAGGCAGATTAAGTATGTGTTCCTTAACATCTATTTATGTTCTTTGTCTGGTTTTATAGATACATCTATATCATTTTCATTGTGGTGGTTAAACAATGAAACACTACCTTTTTCAGGCTCGAAAGAGGAAGCTAGGATTGCTCGAGGATGAGGACATTGCTAATTTAGCATCTGCAGCTTCCATGCAGGACAGTGAGTTTGCAGCAAAGGATAATGCTCCTTTAGCAGTGGCAAAGAACAATGGTAAGTCTCACTTGTGGTTCCCTACTGCATGCAGTGACATTATTGACTAAATATGTTAAATGTGTACCAGATCATTCTGAGAGGTCTTTCTACAAGGAGCTTGTTAAAGTAATTGAAGCTTCCAATGTGATTCTTGTCGTGCAATGGCCCATGCTTGCAACAGAGCTGCAACACTCATCGGCTTCCTTTCCTGCCGCCGCCAAGGTGAAGCGCTTCCTCCCTTGTGCAGCCATCCCCCCGCTACTTCTTCTCGCGATATGAGCAATCCTCTTGGCGCTGATCATGGTTAGTCGTTCACTTGTTTCCTTCTTCTTTCTCGATGAGTCGGGTGTCCGAGATGGCGCTTGTGCTTGTGCATGGCTTTTGCATTTTGCACTTGCGCCACATGCAGAACCTCGGATCATTTTTGACCCGACAACCTCTCGTGATTTGATGTCGAGTTCTGCGAGAAGAAACTCGTTGCCACTTAATGTAAGTCCTCGCAATTTTCATAAAACCAATTATCTTTGTTGCCGCAAAGAAAACATAGGTTCGGAACAAGAATCAGGTCTCTCTATTTTCTTGTACTTGTAACACCTTACTTGATCGGGCTCTCGGATCGAAGGACCCGAATTACACTTGTCTAGTATTCTAGTTATGCTTTCTCTACTACATACACTACACCGAACATCAACTAAAACAAAATCTGGGCTTCTACGCCATTCTTCACACAGCCATGGTGCTAAGGAATGCTCGCTCTAGCTCGGCAGAGGCGCTCTCCCGAGCAAGCGGATGGCATACTCCATGACCGCCGCCGTCGCAGGGAGCGTGATCCCGCCATCTCGCCCGTGAAGCCGAACTCTTCCCCGTGACATTTGCGTGAGCTCCCGAAAGACCGCGGTGCTAAGGCATGCGAGCCGCACCTTGAACCGCGCTCCGTCGGCCGTTATGCGGTGTGCAAGGGCCCTTGCTCGCCACGAGCCGCAAAGATTCATTGGCTTCCTTTGTTTTGCCGCCGCCAAGGTGAGGTGCTTCCTCCCTTGTGCAGCCATCCTCCGCCACTTCTTGGCCAGATGATCAATCCTCTTGGTGCTGATCATGGTTGGTTGTTTACTTGTTGGCACTTACTTGTTTCCTTCTTCTTTCTGAATGAAAGCTAGAGAGCTCTGACTTCAGTTTGCTTGTGTTTTAGTTTGTTTGTGAAGCTGCAAGTGAGGATGTTCAGAGGCCACCTGACCTGAATATATAGGCCACAGGACTGCTGGAGAGAAATGGTTGGGCAAGGGACAAGGCCATGAGCACGGTGAGTGTGTTGTTGCAAGACGCGTCTGCGAGCACGATTTGGATGAGATTCTGATGGGGCTGTGTGTCTGGCACATGCCGTGCTGCCGTTGTGGTATACTTTCGGTGCTTGGATTGGACATAACTCTTGCTGGTGTTGTGGGGAAGCGCACGAGGACCCCATATTTGTTGGGACTTGGAACCAACGTGCAGTGTGAGGGCCAGAATTGTTCAGCTGGCGGTTGTGCCACTTTGCCATCGATACATTGGCGGATAAGCTCGGGTTTATTTCGTAAACGGGGTGATGAGGATTCCTTGTTTGCTTTTCGGACTAAAAACAAGGCACTGCCCCGAGCAAGATGGAGGACAGGGGAGCATGGGCTGAGTGTGTCAATCAGATGGCAATGCTTCAAGAATAACAACAGAATAGAAGAACTAGAATTTAGGTAACTTCAGGAAGCTGCTGCGAAATAGAGGTCACATGATGTGCAAGTGATCCGGCTTGTGAATGCAAACCGAAAAAGGCGATAAAGCCGTTGAGCAACTTGTCTGGCCCGCTGCAGAGGCTTAATCTGGTCGCCGCATTTAAACCGTTAGATACCTTGAGATAGAACATATAACAATTGGTAACCGACGGTTTGGACCCAATTTTCATGTGGTCTTCATGGACTACGAGGCATTGCAAAGATGGCAAAGACATTGTGATATCCTAGCAATCCGGCATTGCTACTGGTGGATCCAATAAGTGCCAAACGGGATGGCCCCGAGCAACCTAATCACAACCACACAAGATTTTCTCCTTGCAAAGAATGCATATGTTCGAGCTCGTGGGCTTGTCCCTCGACACAGTCTGAGTTGATAGATGCACTTGGACCACCGCTTCGCTCGTTCTTCTCCGTTCGTTCTCATCTATAAATGCATCGCCTTAGCAAAGAACTCTTCATCGCCCCATCAACAAGCTTAGCATTACGCCTAGCTGAACACCACCGATACAAAAACGTTCTCTCGAACTTCCGGCCGGAAAGGAGAGTCGACAACCATGATCGCTGCCAAGAGACTTGTGCAAATGGCAAGGAAGTGGCAAAGGATAGCCGCCCTGCGAGGATGAGGGTCATGCCGATCCCGCAAAAAGAAAGCAAAGGATTGTGTAGCACGCCGGGCGTGGGTGGTCGGCAAAGGACACCGCGTTGTGTACTCGGCCGATGGGCTGGTTCGGGTCCCACCGGGCGTACCTTTGGCACGGTGGTCTTCGGTGAGTCCTAATGCCGCCGCAAGAAGAGTTTGGGTTTGAGAGCGACGGCGGCAAGATCATGCCGCCATGTGATGCCGCCGTGATGGAGTACGTGATGTGTTTGCTTAGAAGAGATGCCTCTCAAGAGGTTGTGAGAGCCTTCTTGAGCTCCATGGCCAGGCCATGTCACACTGTCAGTGGCGTGGCACCATGGAACAAACAGGCACAGCTAGCTTTTTGTATATGACTTAATAGATCTGATGATGTATAGAAATTTTTGAAGATGAAGTGATGGTCACCTTTATTTCTTTGAAGTTTTGAACTACCATACACGTGTCATAAATAAAATGGGTGATTGTTTATGTCACGGTGAAAGCATCTAATTAGCTTTTTTTGTGGCATACATGATCTAAAGCTCCATGGTAATGTACAACACTATTTTCTACTAGCTTATATTTAGATTTGTGTCCGCGCTTCTTGCAAAATACCATAAGTTTTGATGTGCTTTGAGAATTTATTTTTGATGATATTTGTGGTGAAATATATGCATTGAAGGTCAAAAATATAGGCCGAGGAGATATTATATGGGAACAAAGAAAGTTATGAGTAATGAGATGCTTTGAAAGCACATGCCATTTTACGCTCCTCCCCGATCCTCGATAGCCATTGTTTAAGTTCCATCTTTGGTCTTTCTCCACATTTCAACTCTGCTGTTCACTTTCGTTTATTTGGGTAAAGAGGGCTGGACCGGAGGCACAATTTCAACTTTCGCTTGAGTTGGTGTCCGGAATGGCGGTTGTGCTTGTGCATGGCTTTTGCATTTGCACTTCTACCACATGCGGAACATCTCGGATCATTTTTGGACGAACAACCTCTCAGATTTGAAGTCGAGTTTCTGCGAGAAGAAACTCTGTTGCCACTTAATGTAAGTCCTCACAATTTTCATAAACCAATTACCTCTGTTCTTTTGCAAATAAAACATAGGTTTGGAACAAGAATGAGGTCTCTCTATTTTCTTGTACTTATAACACTTACTTGATCGCTTCTTTGGATCGAAGGCCCCGAATAACACTTATCTAGTATTCTAGTTATGTTTGCTCTACTACCTACACTACACCGAACATCAACTAAACAAAGAATCGGCCGGCCGACTTCTACACACGGCACCACACGGCCGGCATAGTGGCACGACATCGCCATGGTTCTAAGGAATGTTCGCTCTGGCTCTCAGAGGCGCCTCTCCGGAAAGCAAACACATGGCGTACTCCATGATCGCCGCGGGGGAGCGTGATCTTGCCATTGCCGCCCGTGAAGCCGAACTCTTCCTGTGATATTCGCAGAGGTCCCGGAAGACCACCGTGCTAAACCACGCGAGCGGCACCTCGAACCGCGCTCCATCGGCCGCGTACGCGGTGTGCGGTGGCCCTTGCTGCGCCATGGAGCCGCAGCTCTTGTTGGCTTGCTTTGCCGCCGCCGCCCGTGAGGCGCTTCCTCCCTTTGCAGCCCATCCTCTCCACTTCTTGGCCAGATGAGCAATCCTCTTGGCGTGAGCATGGTTGGTTGTTGACTTGTTTCTTCTTCTTTCTAGATGAAAGCCGGAGAGCCGTGACTTCAGTTTTTCTCGTGTTTTAGTTTGTTTGTGAGCTGCAAGTGATGATGTTCGGAGGCTACCCGACCACTGAATTTATAGGCCACAAGACCGCTGGAGGGAAATGGTTGGGTAAGGGACAAGGCCATGAGCACGGTGAGTGCGATGTTGCAAGATGCGCCTGTGGAGCACGATTTGGATTAGATTCGATGGGGCTGATTGTCCGCACATGCCGGTGCTGGTCGTGGTGCGCTTTCGGTGCTTGGATTGGACATAACCCTTGCCGGTGTTGTGGGGAAGCGCACGAGGACCCCATGTTTGTTGGGACACGAACCAACGTGCGGTGTGAGGGCCGAAATGTTCAGTCAAGTTGTGCCACACGCCATCGATACATCGCCAGATAAGCTCGGCTTTATATCGGAATGTGGTGATAACGATCCCTTATTTGCTTTCTCGTGACCGCACACAAGGCACCGCCCGAGCAAGATGGAGGACAGGGGATCATGGATCGAGTGTGTCAATCGACGGCAACGCTTCAAGAATAGCAATAGAATAGAAGAACTGGAATGTAGATAACTTCAATTAGCTGCCGCGAAATAGAGGTCTCATGATGTGCAAGTGATCCGCCGCGGACCCTTAACCGAAAAGGCGATAAAAGCCGCCGAGCAACTTGTCCGCCCGCCGGAGAGGCTTAATCGGTCGCTCGAGACAATGTGATGTGGGCAATGAAACTTTCGGATATCTTGACATAGAACATATAACAATTTGTAACCGACGGTTCGGACCCAATTTCCATGTGGTCTTCATGGCCTATGAGGCATTGCAAAGATGGCAAAGACATTGTGATATCCTTGCATCCCGTGCATTGCTACTGGTGGATCCAATAAGTGCCAAACAGATGGCCCCGAGCAAGCTAATCAAAACCACACTATTTTCTCCTTGCAAAGAATGCATGTGGCAAGGAAGTGGCAAAGGATAGCCGCTCTTACAAGGAAGAGAGTCATGCCGATCCCGTGAAAGAAAGTGAAGGATCGTGCGACACGCCGACGTTGGAGGTTGGCAAAGGACACCGTGTTTGTGTACTGGCCGACGGCAGCGGTTCGAGGTCCCGCCGGGCTTACCTCGTCATCGTGGTCTTCGGCGAGCTCCTAATGCTGTCCCAAGAAGAGTTTGGGTTCGCCAGCGATGACGGCAAGATCACACTGCCGTGTGACGCCACGGTGATGGAGTATGTGATGTGTTTGCTTAGAAGGGATGCCTCCGAAGAGGTTGTGAGAGCCTTCCTGGGCTCCATGGCCAAGCCATGCCACACCGTCAGCGGCGTGGCACCATGGAACCAGCGGCTAGCTGTTTGTGTATGACTTAATTAATAGCTTTGATGTATATATTTTTTTAAGGTTGAATTAGAATCATAAGGAATTATATGAAATGAAGAACAGATTATATTATATGACAAATCTACCCATGTTTGCAATCCTGGTGACTAAGATTCTTGGTTTCTTTTCTTTCAGAAGTTCTGAACTCGTCTTGTTTATTGAATAGTAGGGAGTCATTCGGTCCAAAAGAATGTTACTATAGATCACATATATGTTGAACTATTTTGAGATTAATACCTGTAAATTTATTGTAAATATTTTTAATAGGTATGATTCTAAATAGGTATGTTATGAAAATATGTTCCGTGATAAATTGAATGATAATTATTTTATGTAGTAAGTATTGGTATTTTTTTTAATATAATTTTGGTAATGTTAAGATGGTTTGACTTAGCATTATAACTAGAAGTTCATTCTTTTAAGGACAGAGAGTAGAAGGAAAAATCATAACCCCATCACAAATAAACAACACTAAAAAAAAACGATTTTTACAAATGCCTCCATTTTTTTTGACAAACAAGGTTGTATCAAGAGAGCCTTTTTGGCCTCTAGAAATTCTTTTTTAGAGGAAGCTGAAACAGCCTTTAGAAATACGCTCTGTTTTTAGGTAACAGGCTATTCATTGCATCTAGAAATAGAGAATTTCTAAATACGGTTAGATATTCCACCCATCTCTACAATTCTACGGGTGGTTATCTATTTGGCGTGCCTCCAAAAATATGTGTAGCACAGTAAAATTTAAGTTTTTGAAATTGTTGGTTGAATATAAACTTTATGTCAAAGTTTTAGTACTCGAAGAGATGTGCAACTTTCTAGTTGATGACATTTTCATCTAAAATCGTTAAAGGCCCAAATTTGGATTTACGTTTTCATAATTTGAAATTCAATTTTTAAGTGTCAAAAAGTGATCTGAGATGGAGAAATGAAACCAAAGTTTTCATACTCAAAGAGATCTGCAACTTTGTGGTTTACTACATTTTTATTTGAAAACATTTAGTGATGCCCTTCTTACTTGACTCCAGGAACGACCAAGGTGATTGGTCAGTGCGGCTAGGATCGATGCTACACCGCCATACCACTACATCGATCGACCTCATGCTCATACTGCACCAATGGCTGATGGAATCCAAGGTATGTGATACCTGATGTTATGTGTTGTGTTCATTGCGACTAGACTAGATCTTCCCTTTGTGATTATCTTGATCTAATAGCAACCTCTCAGATTTTTATTTTGAACAAACAACCTCTCATTTGATTTGAAGTCAGAGTTCTGAATAAACACTGTTGCCATGTAATGTAAGTAGTCCTCACAATTTTCATAAGCCAATTATATCCAGGGAAACATATGTAAGGGGCTGTTTGGTTACTAGCCTTAACTCGCCACGCCTCATCTTTGGTGGCCCAGAAAACCGAGGAAGCAGTTTGGTTGGTATTTAATGTTAGGCTCGCCCGCAGGCTTTTCGCTTAACTACAGCAGAATTTCTCGCCACAACCGTGGCAGAGTTTTTCCTCGCCACACTCTATGGCGCCGCCGCAACCTCAGCATGGCAGCATGTGGCTGAAATCGAAACAGCCCCTAAGTAGTCTATCTAGCTTCTTGTACTTGTAACACCTTACTTGATCAGTTGCAGCCTAGCAGGATCAGTGGCTCTGAATAATACTTATCTATTTGATATCTTTGCTCTACTAGTACTACTACCTACACTACACTGAACAGCACTAAACAGCAACCTGATGGCTGGCTTCTACACAAGGCGCCACGCGGATGGCATAGTGGCACGACATCGCCATGGTGCTAAGGAAAGCCTGCTCTAGCTTCGGCAGGCGCCTCTCTGAGCAAACACATGGCGTACTCCATGACCGCCCAAGTTGGGAGCGCGTGATCCCGCCGCGTCGGCGCCCCGTGAAGCCGAACTCTTCCTGTGACACTTGCAGGAGCTCCCCAAAGACCGCCGTGCTAAGCCACGCGAGCGGCACCTCGAACCGTGCTCCGTCGGCTGTGTACAGTGTGCAGTGACCCTTGTTCGCTATGGAGCTGCTGCACTCGTCAGCTTCCTTTGCTGCTGCCGCCCAGGTGAGGCGCTTCGTCCCTTGTGCAGCCATCTTCTGCCACATCTTGGCCAGATGAGCAATCCTCTTGCCGCTGATCATGGTTGGTTGCTGACTTGTTTCCTTCTTCTTTCTAGATTGAAAGCTGGAGAGCTGTGACTTCAGTTTGCTGTGTTTTAGTTTGTTTGTGAGCTGCAAGTGATGATGTTCAGAGGCTACCTGACCCTGAATTTATAGGCCACAGGACTGCTGGAGAGAAATGGTTGGGCAAGGGACAAGGCCACGAGCACGGTGACTGCGATGTTGCAAGACGCGTCTGCGAGCATGGTTTGGATGAGATTCTGATGGGGCAAGTGTCTAGCACATGCTGCTGCCGCTTGTGGTGTGTTTTCGGTGCTTGGATTGGAGCCATGCCAAGTGGTGTTGCGGGGAAGCAGCACGATGACCCCATGTTTGTTGTGTCATCAGATACATCGGGAGATCTGCTTGGGTTTAGTTCAGATCCGAGTAATGAGGATTTCTTGTTTCCTTCAAGACTGAAAACAAGGGATACCCACAGCAAACTGAGGACAGGGCAGCATGGACTGGGTGTCTCAATCAGATGGCAATGGCATGATGCGAAATAGAGCTCACATGATGTGCTACTGATCCAGCTGCAGACCGCAAGTTGAGGAGGCGATAAAGTTGTCGAGCAACTTTCAGATATCTTGAGATAGACCGTATAAGAATTGGTACTGCTAGTTTGGACCCAATCTGCATGTGCTCTTCATGGCCCATGATGCATAGCAATATGGCAGCAAATTGTGACATCCTAGTCACTCAGGCATTGCTACTGGTGGATCCAACAAGTTCTGAA
Organism: Hyparrhenia diplandra; assembly: GCA_015847255.1. Classification (NCBI taxonomy): domain Eukaryota; kingdom Viridiplantae; phylum Streptophyta; class Magnoliopsida; order Poales; family Poaceae; genus Hyparrhenia; species Hyparrhenia diplandra. The sequence continues at coordinate 12,527 of JADLZK010001851.1, read as the reverse complement.
CATATGGCCCCAGAGCAATGTAATCAATACCACACACCGTCTTCTCCTTGCAGCACTGCATGTTCTAAGTGGGCTTGTCTAAGGAATTGCCCTGCTCTTTCTTCTCCTTCGTTGTCACCTATAAATGCATCAGCTTAGCAGCAACTCTTCATCAGTCCATCAGCAAGCTAAGTATTACACCAACTGAACACCACCTGATACAATGGCTCCCTAAATTTCAGTCAGGAAAGGAGAGCCGTCAACCAAGAAAGTGGGAAAGAATAGCCTCTCTTATGAGGAGGGTCATGCTGATCGCGGCGAAAGAAAGCGAAGGATCGTGCAGCACTTGACGTCGGTGGCTGGCAAAGGATACTGCATTTGTGTACTCGGCTGACGGGCAGCGGTTCGAGCCGCTGGCTTACCTCGGCACGGTGGTCTTCGGCGAGCTCCTAATGCTGTTCCAACAAGAGTTTTGGTTCGCGAGCGACGACAGCAATATCATACCGCCTTGTGACACCACGGTGATGGAGTATGTGATGTGTTTGCTTAGAAGAGGTGCCTCTGAAGAGGTTGTGAGAGCCTTCCTGAGCTCCATGGCCAAGCCATGCCACACTGTCAGCGGCGTGGCACCATGGAACCAGCGGCTAGCTGTTTGTGTATGACTTATTAGCTGTGATGATGTATATAGTTCTTTTCTTAAGTTGTACTAGAATCATAGGGAATATTCTTAGTTTCCTTTGTGTTTTTCCATTGTCCTAAAAGAATACACTACTTATTAATGAATCAAACTCTGAAGTTGATATAAAATACATAAAAAGAAATACTACACTCTCTCTCCATTCCAAATTATAAGTTGTTCTCTTTTTTTTAATACATAGTAAACATAAATACATATATCTAGATGCATAAACCTATGTACCTAGAAAATACATTTATAATTAGAATGGAGGTGGTAATATTTTTCACTATAATGCAGAGTAAGTATGGTTAGATTAATAATATAATATTATTTAATAAACATATTTAGAGATACAAATGTATATTATTTTATTAACAGTAAAATATACTCTGGTCCTTGAACTTGTCTGTCATATCATTTAGGTCCCTTTAACTCTTAAAATGTATTTTTATATAGGTGTGTAAACTTGTTTTTGCGTGTCATCTAAGTTCTAAACTTTCAAAAATGCTACTTTAGGTCAAGGTCCTCACACCTGACTCAGTGTATCATTCGGGTCCTTGAATTCACTATGTTGTGTTATTTAGGTCCAAATAGACTCAATCTACTTCGTGTAAGATATCATACGCCACGACAGTTGAACCACACCTCACATCCTTGATTTAGGTTCATCTAGTAACTATCATTCACAGGACATGCGAAATTGCAAATGAAACTCTGAGTGTGTGCATCATGTCACCCATCACATGCAAATGAAACACTGACCAGAATGGCCTTTACATTCAGCCAACAAAACTGATAGAAAAACTCTGAATATTATTTTTTTAAGCAAAGCAAAACTCTGAATATTGCAGCAATTTTCCAACTGGAAATGAAAAATGCACGATGGCACTGTGTGGTTCAGCTGGAGGGCATTGTGGATTCAGAAAATTGTGCTGAAGAATTTTATCTGCCTGAAATTAAGCTCTTATGTGCTCAGTGAACAAGAACACTGACGCTAACTTGCTAAGTCGCTACATTCCTTGATCGTTTGCAGGATCAAAAGGATCTGAATAACACCTCTCTTCGTCCTACATCTAAATTCTAAAGTGCTGAACTACTACTTACAAGCTACAGATGCAACTAACAGCAAGCTGCCACATACGGCACCACATGGTTTGCAGAGTGGCACGACATTGCCATGGTGCTCAGGAATGCTTTCTCCAGCTCCGCAGTGGCGCCCCTCTTCAGCAAGCACAGGGCGTACTCCATGACCATGGCATCACAGGGCAGTGTGATCTTGCTGTCGCTGCCCGTGAAGCCGAACTCCTCCTTGGACATCTGCAGGAGCTCCACGAAGTCTGTCGTCCCGAGGCACGCCAATGGCACCTCAAACCGTGCCCCGTCAGTCGTGTACACTGCACAGTGGCCCTTTGCTGCCGTCCTCCAGGTAAGGCGCTTCCTCCCAAGCGCTGCCATCCCCTGCCACTTCTTGGCCAGCTGAGCGATCCTCTTGGTGGTGATCATATTCATGTTAGTTCTCCTCTCTTTCTTGGCTGGATTGCTGGAAACTGGAGAAGTAGCTAGAGAGCTCTGAGTTGAGAACTTGAGATTGTGATGCTGTTGTGAGGCCACTTGACCTGAATATATAGCGCACTCGAGTCTCGAACTAGAGGGGAATGCATGGTTGGGCAAGGGACAAGGCCATGAGGACGGTGAGTGCGATGTTGCAAGACGCGTCTGCGAGTACGCGTGATGCCGATTTGGATGAGACTCTGATGGGGCCTTGGGGCAGAGTGTTTGGTGCGTGATTGGCCCGGTGCCGGTGCCGGTGCTGACTGCTAACTGAATGCTCGTGGTGTGCTCTGTGTTGGCGTGCCATGCCGAGCGGTGTCGTCGCTGGGAAGTGGCACGAGGACCCCATGTTTGTTGGGGCCAACGTGGAGCATGAGGGCCAGGTTTGTTCAGCTGTTGCTGTGCCGTCAGAAACTGGTACAATTGTCTCCAGCAAGTGCCAACCTCACTCACATTGCTTCTGCTCGCAACACTGCATGTTCTGACCTCATGGCCTTGCCTCTTTGCCCGATCTCTTTGCCTCTCTGAGATGGTGATTGCACCTGTCTGCATCGTCTACTGAACAAGATCGTATAGGACGGGAGCGGACAACTGTCGGTCACGTTATATGTCTCAATATTATCTCACTCAAAATCCATTCCCAGATTTCTTGCTATCTCAGTGAAGGGATCACATAGAATTTGTCCTCACACACGTTGGTCCCAATTTTCATGTGGCCATCACGAGGCGTGCTTCTTGGACTCGACTGGCCACTATGGCAGCGCATTGTGATATCCAACTACTGAACTATCCAACAATGCTGCACTAGTGGCTCCAAGAAGTGCCAACACAGATGGCCCAGAGAAATCCAATCAAATTAAATCACTCTTGCTTTCTCTTGCAAGTTACAACGCTCCATGTTCAGAGCTCGTGGCCTTGTCCCTTGCCAGCCGGAGTGGATAGCTGCACTTGAACGGCACGCAGCATGCTTCTCTTTCCCTTCATCACCTATAAATCCATCAGCTCAGCTCCAAAACTTGATCAGTCCATCAGTAAGAGAAGCACTACACCAACTCAGCAAGTAAGCTGAACACCACCTGTTAGATACAATACAAAACTGAAGTTCTCTGAACAAACTTGTAGTTCTAGCCAGGAAAGCAGGAGACGGAAACATGGTCAGCGCCAAGAGACTTGTTCAAATGGCGAACAAGTGGCAGAGGATGGCTGCCATGGCAAGGAGGCGGATCGCACTAACGACGCCGACGAAAGGATCCACCGAGGGATCATCGTGCAGCACTTCGCCGGTGGCCGGAAAGGGCCACTGCGTGGTGTACTCGGCAGACGGCAGGCGGTTCGAAGTCCCGCTGGCATACCTCAGCACCGCCATCTTCGGCGTGATCCTGAGCATGTCGCAAGAGGAGTTCGGGTTCGCCGGTGACGATGGAAGGATCATGGTGCCCTGTGACGCCACCGTCATGGAGTACGTGATGTGTTTGCTTAGAAGAGATGCATCGGAAGAGGTGGTGAGGGCGTTCCTAATAAGCTCCATGGTGAAGCCTTGCCACTATGGAAATGGCTTGGCGCAATCCAAAGGAGTTAGCCAGCAAGCTGTGTTCTAGCTTCCGAGGATCAACAGTTTAGCACTTAGATTTTTTTATCATTCTTCAATGATAATGTAAACATTTACATTGTGAGAGACCGGAAATGAAACATAGTATGCAGTATATTTGTTGGCTTCCTCCAACAGTTCCAATATCTTGCTCCTAAAAGCTAGAAGACAGTTTTGCATTTGAAATCTCTAAGGGCTTCTTTGGTTCTTTTCCCCAACGACGCCGTGCTAGTGCATAGACGTCTGATGGGGCTAAAATCCATGGGACCCCCAAACCCTGCACAGCCTTCCTTGGGCTACAGGCCAACCTGGCTGGGCAGGGTAATCGTGAACTCCAGGCATAGCAGCGTAAGGTGGCGGTGGCTTCATTCAGAACCAGAGGAACAGAAGGTGTCGGTAACTTGAGGGTAGCTAACCTTGGCAGTTTCATATGCTGCTGCTGCTGCTCTGTCACTTGCACATTATTTTCTTGTTGATGCAGCTGATGTCGCTTTCCTTGAATTAACTTGTTTTCTCCCTGTCAGAACAGTAATGGCCTGAATGTCCAGGGTTCGTGCTACCCTTGGCGCCATATAATTCTTGTCAGTGAAGTACTTGATTTTAAGGTCACAAGGGTTAGTTCAGACCAAGGACTTCGTGTGTTTCATTCTTTCCAAATATCGCCACAGAAGTCTGCTTGGCCTTCACAATGTATACCTTCAGAAGAGAAAACGGATACTTGTCCTCCAAATTTAAAATTTGTACCAAATGAAAAACTTCGAGACGCTGCGCATTTCCAATCATAGAGTCAATTAAATCTGCAGAAAATATGAAAGCAAGAGAAAACATCCATAAGAAGGCGAACCCTCGCATTGCAAATGAGGTACAGGCATGGAGATGAGTGCCTACAGCTCTGTTAAAATCAAACTGAAAATGTAAAAAAGATAGAGGCTAATGTTAGATAATCTTGTTTTGCTGGGACAGAAGGTTGACAATAGGTAAATTCCTTGCTGTCCACTGCTGGCCTTGCACAGAAGCCTGCAAGCAATTGTAGTGTAATTTCCTTAGAAGTGCATAGGAACATCTAGTAGGCTGAATAGCAGAAAGCCACTAGGGCTATTTTATGTACTCTCTTTCAACTATAAATAAGATGTAGGAAGCACCAGCAAGATGCAGCTTACAGCAGCCCCAAACAGCATCCTCCATCTCTGTAGATGTGTAGTGCAGCAGCAGCCTAACAGCTGCATAGTTCCGTCTGCACTTCGAGCAGACTTGTGCGTGTGCTATGTGTGTGCTCTGTGCTCGCTTTCTTCTACCTCTAGCCAAAGGTGTTGTGTGGGTGCTGCCGTGCTGGTGAGCTAGCTCCTCACCTGTGGGGAAGATCAAGGGCAAACAGCCATTGTATTTAAGTCTACTGCATATGACACTGAGAAAAGTTCAAATAATGGCTAAGCAATAAACACACAAAAATGCATTACAGCTACGGACCAGACAATCAACTGATATAACTTACCACTTGGGTTGATATAAGTTATCACGTGAGATGCAATATTGAACAGAATTCTCATTTTGGTCACAGGATTCAGACTCTTTCACAGATTGTATTGACAAATGACAGGCTAGCAGCATAGGAAACTAGGAAAGCATGTAAGCACACGTTCAGGGAACAGTCTCATGAAGGAACAAAACCAAATAACAACATGGAGAACATAATTGGTGGTGCTTTCTTGAGTAACTTCTGGTTCTCAAGTATTGGACGTCCCACATTAGTGACAACTGACAACTATATTTTTCAATACCATCATTTGATGCATATTGTATACATTAGTATTCTACATTGATCTTTGATACTTACATTGACTATTGAACATAGTGAAAGACAAAATATCCATTGGGAATCAACAAAAACCTCCACCCGTAGCAGCCTTGCACATCCACATACATGTCCAACAATAAGTACTACTTATTTTAAAGAAAATTTAGGAATTCATAAACTAATTTCTTTGGCGTTTGATATGAAAGTCAGGGCCAAAGGATCAGAATGGTCGAGGCCTACCACCTGGTGGTGTTGGAGATGCTGCTGTCAATGGTGAGCCAAAGATGTTGTGTCCAGAAAGTAGAAACATAATAACTGCTAAATTTCAGTTATGAATAGTTATGTATTATAGTATTGGAGCATTGCAGTCAGAGATCAAACAATCGTTTTTTTTTTTTTTTTTGTGACTTTACAAGTTACTTCCTCCGTTTAAATTGTAAAGTCTTTTTTTTTTTTTGATACATCCATTTAGCTATGTATCTAGGTACAATAATGTATCTAGGTACAATAATATGTGTAGATACATAGCAAAATGGATGCACCAAAAAAGTCAAAGCGACTTATAATTTGGAACGGAGGGAGTAATCGATTAGGCAAAGAAGGATACATAGCACCAGGTGTAACAAACATGTATGAGCTGAGTCAACTGGTCCTTAGTTTGCATCTTTTGTAGCTTTGCTACTTACACTATCTGCTAACAAAATTTCAAGGAAATCAAATTTGGAAAATTTAACATACCTTTGATTAGTACAAAGTCAAAAGATGCAGAATAGTTCCTTGTTTCCTACAAATATGATTTCTTTTATTCGGTCATACATGTTAAGGTATAATTATTAAAGGGTATACGTAGTTTTTAGGTGTACATCTACAATATTTCTACTGTGTGTATGCAATAGAAGATGAAAAAAACTAACATTCTTGAACCATAAGAAAACTCTGGATGGCATGATCAGATGTTAAGCCTTTCCAAAACTAGTCACCACCGCATTATAACCACTATGGACGAACAACCTGCTTGCAAGAGGTAATTCTCATGCCTTTGCAGGAATGTTGTCTTCTGTAATCAAGCATTTATGGCTATAAATGACATAAGAAAATTGTACTAGCACTTTAAATTAAATCAACCTAATTTACAATACATTGTTGACAATTCAACAAAAACCATATGCATGGCCTAACACATAGATTGAGCAGAATTGCAGAAATAAAAAAGATAACTAAGAACGGAGATAGATCCAAACTCGTGGCCTTGTCTGCAAACCCAAGACCCTCAAAAAAGCTTGATACTGTTGTTCTTCTGACCTTTGCGAGGGACCATAGCAAAGATATGATCGCATGGATATTGAATTCAGATACAATGTTGTATGAGATGAGGAACTGGAGAACGCCCCTAGCCAGCAATTCAAGTTCCCCACAACACTCTGGTCTGCCGATCATTTCCTTCCAATCCTTTGCCACCAGCTTGACCTCCTCTGTTGTGTCGCAGAATGTTTGGCAGATTCCATAGACAACAAACGAACAGCCTGATAAATTTACCCAACCTTGGAGCAATTGGATTTCTTGCTGGATAGGAGTAGCTTGACCATTTAAAGGACAAGTGCCGCCAGATCTGGGGCATGGTGAAGTGCGAAAAGCAACTTTTTATTGAAGGTGACGCTAACACATATCATGAACTTCGACCAATGTCCAAGCATCCATTCTCTCATAAGCTGCTACAGATTCCTTTCCCCTCACTTGCAGGAAGCACTCTAAGCTGTTTCTCAGTCAATTTTTTCTACCGTGTTCTCTTCAGTATCCTGCTCCTCTAGTCCTCTCGATCAGTCGATCCCCCTACGCATAAACATCAAGCTCCTCCTCCCCTTCAACCTATTTGCCCTGCCCTGTAGAGACCTTGGTAGTCAGTGGTCACTCACCGCCTCTTCGTCGGCATCCCGCTTGCGCTTGTTATTCTCGCCGCCCTCTTTATCTTTCTTGGCTTGATCGCCAATGTTGTCGTCGGCCTCCTTCATCTGCTTGTCGTTCTCTTCCTCCTCTTCTTCCTCCTCCACCTCCTCTTCCTCTTCTTCCACCACCTCCTCTTCCTCTTCTTCCTCCACCACCTCCTCTTCCTCTTCTTCCTCCACCACTTCTTCTTCTTCTTCTTCTTCCTCTTCTTCCTCCACCACCTCCTCTTCCTCTTCTTCTTCTTCTTCCACCACCACCTCTTCTTCCTCCACCTCTTCCTCTTCCTCCTCCAGCTCTTCTTCTCCCTCCACCTCGACAGCCCCTTCCTTATTCTTACTAGTGCGGACTGGGCGCGCGGCCTCAAGCGCCCGGAGCTGGCGGAGACGACGCGAGATGGAGGATTCGACGGCGGAGACGTGCGCGTCGAGATGCTCCCACGTGAAGGGGAGCGGGTAGAGCGAGCAGGCGGCGAGGCTGTCGAAGGCCTCGCGCAGGGCGTCCTTCTTGACAGAGAGCTCGGCGACGGCCGCCTCAAGGTCCTCCGTCGGTACCATCGGCGGCGCCGCCGTCCCCATGGCTGGGTCGGAACCGGCGGCGAGGGGAGTGACCAAATTGCGCGGCAGCGCCCCGCCGGTGTTGGATCTACTTGGTTGATTGCTTTTTTCTTAGACACTTGCTGGTTGGTGGTTGCTTCAACCACCCGTTTCCCACGATTTTTTTATTTTTTAAAAAAAAACGTTTCAACACGATTTTGATCCTTCTCTAATTTTCTCTATTTTTTAACTACTTTGTAGTTCTAAATATCTGATTCAATGAAACTTTGTTGCTTATGTGTCATGGTCTCAGGATTGATCCATCTGTTAATGACTATGTTGGCAGATCTCTCTTAATTTTCTACATTCAACCATCATCAGGAAATTATATCGGTGCTTACATACCCCAGACATATATTTAACTAGAACCGAACAACCATCTAGCAAAGTTATTTGGCCACTCAGCCTTACAGGCAATTCGATCCTCAGTCACTTGGTCACTCAGCCATTTAGGCATCCAAAGAGCACGTTTATAGTTATGATAGGTACATGATTATAATTATGTCTATAAGTAATGGCAAATAACATGGAAAATTGGCAATTATAATCATCAGCGCTAATCAAAATGAAGCACGCAAAAGGAACGAATTATAAACAAAATCAGAGCATCCTCTACGTGCTCACGAGCGTCACAACAGGCACAAGTTTGCCATGCATGTGGACCAGACTGCGCGATCTGACAGCGCCCCATTAGAAATGAAAACCCTGCAGCTCAACAACATCACCGCCAAACACATCTTCACTTTCCACCCTAACGTGATACATCTCAACCACATCAACATTTGCTTTATGATAGCTATATAAACATACGCCAGTTCGTGAACGAGAAAATGTGCATTTATCCTATGCAGCTTGCTGCTTGCAAAAGACAGACTTAGTTCATCCACTACGTGTCTTAGAAAGAAAAAGGTTCATCCACCACGGTTCTGGAAGACCCTGTTGAGAACACCCTGCACGGTGCCGCCCATGCCTGCTCCCACGGCTTCCGCCAGGTATGCGGCCTGCGGAAAAATGGTTTCAGTTCAACAGGTTAATAGCGCACTTGGTACCAAGCCTGAGGACACGAAACAGGGTGAAATAGCTCATGAATGTTATGATGCAATTTGAGCTCAAATATGCTACCTCTTGGAATGTTTTCTGAAGATCAAGAGCATCCTTTATTCTGCGGTTCACAAACGTCCAAGTATCGCGGAACTCTGCCAGGTGCCAGAAGTGGGAACGATACATTAACATGTAAACACATCTTGACAGACCAGAATCTCATAACACTTGAATCATAAGATTCTTTTAGTAGAATGCGGTCAAACAAACAGCAAACAAGACAAGAAACCGTATCATTAATTGCAGCTTGTGCCTTTTCAAGACTGAACTAGCAAATGATTTGTATTTCAGTTTAGGACTGCTCCATGCTTTACTTGTATACTAATTACTAACAAAAACAAGAAAGACACAACAAAAAAATGAGGCGGCAGAAGCAACAAGAAAAAAAACAGCAAATGTCGGCAGCGTCCTGTGCCCCACCTCCCCCCATATAAGTACATGATCCGCTTTGGTCATTTCCAAACAATTCTGATGAAAGCAAAAGGCTAAGGATTTAAGATATACTGTATGTCTTAAGCAGCCAATACCAAAAGGAAAATACTCCCTCCATTTCAAATTTTAAGTTGTTCTGCCTTTACTAGATACTTACATAGCTTTTACTATGTAGACATAGTGTATATCGCCGTGCATAGCAAAAGGTATGTAGTATGTACCTAGAATAGTCAGAACGCCTTACAATTTGGAATGGAGGGAGTATTATTTAGCTTAGGTTTCAACCAAAATTATGGTAAAATACCCATCTGCATTATGAACCACTTTCAGTTCAACTAGTTTACCAGAAACACTTCCATTTCAATCCTTGCTGCTGTCAAGTTATTGCAGAGGTAATAAAATTACTGAAGTCAATTTTAAAATGAAACAAGAATTGGAAACCAACATAAAGCTATTGAGAAGTACAAACCTGGAGAATTGTCTGTCAACATATACACCTCTGAGGTTGAGTAGATACCACCAAGCACTGTACGTTTCACATACCAATCAATATCTGATCCAGAATCTCCAGCAGCATGCCATATCTCATCGACCAGGACAGCTCGCTGCTTCAAGCTTGTTGAGACGTTTGCTGGTTGAGACTGGCAAACAGGATATAGCTGCTATTAGAACCATGCAACTGAACTAAATTCTAAGTTCCAAACAAAGACTATGGAACACCTGGATACTCAGTGCTTGAGGCCACTTAGATATATAAGGTGCCTGCATTTCCAGCCTCATCCGAACAAGTTTTGAGAGTCTCTCACTCAGTATCAAGTTCTTCAACTGCTCTCCTTCTCCAGCATCAATTCGATCCATCAGTTGTTGGAGGCAGTCATCCATGAAAAACTACACAAAAATACAAGACTATAATCAATATGAGCACATTTAAACAAATAAAGGATGTTTCTAATAAATTTTTCCCAAGGACAGCAGTGACATGATTTATACGCTCAATGGTGTAAAAAAGTTTGATCTGGCTCTGCAATGTTATTGATTCTTGTGAGCACACTGTAGCTGACATGGAATGATTGAAGCCAACACAGGTGGTACTGGTAGTAACAGCTTGGCACTCCAGTGACATATGTATGTGCAATATGATGATCGTTACAGCAAAGAGGACCTTGACAAATGGAAGCAGAGATAGTTGTCTAGGAAGAACTACAGAGATATCATAGGCCATAATTGTCCAGTGGCTCTTGCTTGCTACGGGAGGGGGGCATCGGAGCATGGGGTGTTCAAACTGACTAATTTTCTCAGGGAAAAACTTCCCCACCCCCACCCCCCACCCCCCACCCCCAATTTTTCTTTTTTTGTAATTTCCCATCAAGTCATCAAGGAAGGAACAAGGGCACAACTGGCAACTAAACACCATCTTTTTATCAGTTATTTTGTCAAGTTTCATCACATGATCCATTAGTAAAACAGTATATCTGAGCAATCTTTGAACTTTTTTTTTTTCATGTGTCAACCACTTATTGAACAGGCTAATAGTTAGCCTGTACTTTTAATTTTTCTATTGATGTGCATGTATGCAAATAAAATGTCTTAGCTAGTTGAAGTGCACTATTTCATATGTAAATGGTTCTAGAAGTAACATTGTAGATAACAGACTAACAGTGGAACATGAAATCATGCCTACTAACAGCATATGCATATGTGCATGCAGAGTCATGCACCTCAAAGTGATCACTGAGTACTGAATAATAGGGTTCAGTGATCATGAGCTACCATGCAGAAGTAATTTCCTGAATGTTGCAATGACAAGAAAAACTCGAGACCATAAAGTTTTGAAAAAAGATCAATCAGTTTGCCAAAAAGAAAACAACCACAATAACACATTATAAAAAGAATAAAGCAAGAAAGTCATGTTGGATGCTCATTTTTTCATTAGTCTTTCATTGTTGCAACTTCCAAGCAAACAAATATCTAACCTCACCTCACAATCTAAGGAAATGAACATCAAGGAGACATAACATAGAGAAGTCATATGGCATAATTCCATAAGTTAATTTACATATAAATGCAGGCAAAAAACATTAGACACTCAGACCTAAGTAACTACTGGTATAAACAATTGGGATTGAAGCAGGTATGCTGCCCAAAAATCCATATATAGCATTTGCACCATCTTTAGCAAATGGAAAGACATGAATTATTAGGGCAATGCAGTTAAAGAAAATAAGTACCAGCCTATAGCCCACAAGCTATGGTGAGATCCATCACATATATTCCTTTTGAGGGACAGGATATCTAGATAAATAGTTGCCCATATGGATGAAGATCTTCAAAATTAATGTTGCAGATCAAGTAAACGTTTGGGTGCCTGGGGGCAACACAGGGCTAGACTTTGTGGAGCAAGTTTGAATGTTAACACAACAAAATACCACATAACTGTGCAACGGATCCATGGTTTTAACAGATCGACGAAATCTAGCATTGCAAACACTTCTAACAAAAAAAAAATGACAGTCACAACTTATGCTTTCATTAATAACGAAACAAATAGAATCCACCATCTGGCCAAACTTAGATAAACACAGGGAATATGACCATACCAAGTTGGCTAAATGCAATACAAGCCATGTCAGATAAGCATTACTGCATTAGTAACGACTTATGAGTATCTGTCGCTGATTCCAAAGAGGGCTGCAGAGTTTTTTTTTTTTTTTTTTTTTTTTTGAACTAAAGCACTCCCTCTGTTCCAAAATGGATGTTGTCTAGGACATAACACGATCTTAAATGCTCACCATTAACAATTGTTCTTTATTTATGCTATGAATAAAAATATAATCATGTGAAAGTATTTGTGATGGCGAAGACTTA